>CAOJBJ013691023.1:0-12059 GCA_948291685.1 Euphorbia celastroides | reverse complement strand
AGAATGTTTAATTTGCAATTATTGTTGATTGGGCAATGAGTATTGGAAACTGAAGCTTCCTGGTAATTGGGCGTTCGATTTGAGTGACGTTGACCTGAAAACTTTGTAGAAACCGTACTGCTTTGAAGTTTCCTCTGACTTGTTGGCGTAGAAAATTGGGCTAGTTATACATAAATGCCACCCACTTTCAAAAAAGGGTTGTATATTTTTTTTTCTCAAGATGGGCCTCGTGTTTTACAACATTGAACAAAAACAGGATTCCCTTGGTTACACCGTTAGATGGCAGGGTTAAAAGTACCCCTAAGTCAGTCCGTAATTCCGCACTCGAGGTTTGATCCCTATAAACTAAATATCATTGAAATTCTTAAGAACCTAAGTAGGGGAATAATACGTAATGTCGCCCTGATCAACGGACAAACGGAGCTCCGGAAGAGGTAGAAGTCAAAGCAAAAGATGAGGAATAAAGGTAAGAAAAATAATCTATCTCCTAGGTCCAAGCAGGGGCCTTAGAGCCTGAATGGACTTTAGCAATATTGCCAAAAATCAACCGAAAATGGAAGAAAAGCTAAAAGAAGAATCAGATGAGTGAGATTTCTTTAGATGAAGAAGAAGGAGAAGGCTTGAAAGATGGTGAGGAGATTGAGTGGGTGTGAGTTACCTATTTTACCCCTGCCATCTAACGGTGTAACTAACGGAATCCTGATTTTGTTAGATGTTGTAAAACACAAGCTGCATTTTGGGAAAAAACATTATACAGACCATTTTTTGAAAGTGAATCAAAACGCATGGTATATTTTTGTAATTAGCCCTAGAAAATTTTGATGTCTTTAAATTGTTTTTGATCGGTGATGCATATCTCAATTTAGCCAAACAAAAGCCAATTTGTTCTCGTAATCTGTCTCTCCAATAATATCTACTTGCGTGCTTTATGCTTACCGATAAACTTAAAATGGCAAAATGTTAAAAGGTGTATTTGCTTACAAAGTATCTATATTTTGTATATTTTCGACAATCAATGAGTTGCCTAATCATTTAGTTAAAAGGTGAGACAATAGCGAAATGTTTTTTTTTATAAAAAGTAAACATGGTCTATACTCACAAAAATATGGGTGTTCTTACCTAAAA
The DNA here is from genome assembly GCA_948291685.1 of Euphorbia celastroides. Lineage (NCBI taxonomy): Eukaryota > Viridiplantae > Streptophyta > Magnoliopsida > Malpighiales > Euphorbiaceae > Euphorbia > Euphorbia celastroides. The sequence goes on along the minus strand of CAOJBJ013691023.1, from coordinate 10,934 downwards.
AGTGACATCAATGTCACGAGACCATGACTTTTCAACTAGTTGTGTTGTACCTTGTTCATATTTGAACACATTTTTCTTTTTCGAGAGAATAATGAAAAAACAAGAAAAACGAACATCAAAATATGAATGAACACTAAACGTTAGGACACAAAATAAGACAACATATGGAGCCAATGTTTTCAAGAATATCCAAGGCAAACCATTTGAATAGTATTATCCCTTGCGAATTTATATATTTTTCATCATTTCCGTTTAAATAAATCACATTCAACTGTGCATTGTGATATTAATGGAATAATACCTTTTACTAACACAAGTTATTTCTTTCCAAGCAAGAACTAATTGACCAGATTAAGACACAATCATTTAAATGTATGTTTCTTCACAAAACTATGGGGACACTAGAAATAACAAAAAAAATAAGAATATAAATAGCATACGTATGAAGTTTAATTATCTTCCATCATAATGTTATGAGACAACGATAAAGAGGACAATATAAATTCACCAAACAACCAACTCCACCTCCATATCCAATATAAATTAAGACATATTTTATGATGACTTTGTTTTTTCTATCATCATTGGATTACTAAGATGAAATTCAATTCAATGGTGAAGTAAGAAAAAACAAAGTCACCATAGCTTGTATATTCCACCTTAATCAAGCTTGGTAGATTAATCACCAATTAAAACAAAGATTAAAAGCATAAAACCCGGCCATAAACATGAACTCTAGTTATCATAAGTACGGCACTCATTTGTCTCCGGGTTATCCTTGCAGTAAGTCTCCAAAGGATCCGAATCCTTTTTGTCCGCCTTGGCGTGGCTCGCCGCGGCGCTCAGCTCCTCCACCTCATCCCACGCCGCCACACACTCTCCGCTCTCCGGGTCTCCGGCGCACAGCTCCTCCGCGCTCTTTATGCTCTCCACCACCTTGTCCGATATCCTGTCCGGCGCTGCCCTTACCCGCATCCGACCCGACCCAACCCGGATCGCCCTCCTCCACGGGTTGCTCAAATTGAAGGCAAAATGCGCCTTGGGTGCCTCGGTGGCCTTGGATGCGATTCTCGGGGTCGAGAGGCTAAGGCTTGTGAGTGTTGCCATTGTTGTTTTGGTTTAATTGATTGAATGAATCTTTCTTTTTGATATATAGTGGTATGGTTCGGTATGGTCTAACAATGGTGAGGTTTATTGCAATGTGAGGTATTTTATGGGGTTTATAACGATGTTTGAACGTTGATTTCTTATCGTGTTGGGGTCAATTAGATGCTTCCACGTCATGCAATGTTCTGATATTTTCTATAGTGGGATATTAATATCGCATGCTAAATTACAAAAGTGGTTTGTTTGTACCAGATTGTTCTTACCAAATCGAGAATAACAAAGTACAATTGAGTTCCTTGATGTTTTTGAGGTCCTAATGCGATTTAGTAATTTTATTGCAAATTTTTGTTGTATCAATAATAAAAATTCAAGATATTTGTGAATCCCGTTGTAAATATATATGTGTAACATATACATTAAAGTGTATTGATGTCCGTTGATAACCTCTCATTAGTGTATGTAACTTAAGTCTTCTCATTTTCTTGTATTTGCCTGTAAATATAAGTTTGTTGTACTCTTTACAATGCATATATGAATAAGAGATTCCTCACTTTCTCTCCATCTTTGTTATTGTCTAAGCTTTGTACTTGTTGATATTCTTGGTAGTTCATATTATTTACAACACGTTATCAGCATGAATTTATTCTTTTCGATCAATCCCAACAAGAATATTGTCGCAATGGTGATGAATATTGTGAATACAAAGAAATTGGGGAAGTTTTACTTTTCTTTCTCCAATTATATTGTTATTTTTATATCAATTGTATATACCATTTCTTAATTATTTCGGGTATCTTGTTGATAGAGTTTATGCGTATGAGAAATGATACTTCTTCAACAAAGCAATTTTTCAGAAGGGTTCATTCTACGAGGTTACTCTTTCTACTTTTATTTTTTTAAAATTGAAAAATGTATTCTATATTGTTGTATTTTAAGAGGTAATAAAATTACAATAGTTGATTGTCAAGGCTCCTGCAGATCCATTGTGATGTTACAAGAGAAATGTATTATACGATTTCATATCGATATGATGTTCTTTCAATATCCACCAGAAGTGGTAGAACAAAATTGATGAAAAATTTTCACTTGAAGTGGAAAAATGACATGACAAATATTAAAGTATGAGTCGACTAATAAAGATCCTGTAGATCTTCAGAAATATTAATATAAGCATGCTAGCAATTTCATTAGAAGTGAAACATATTTTGATGGATATTTCCACCCGAAGTGGAATATAAATTGGTGAACAATTTCTACCTGGAGTAGATATAAAGTAATGGATAAATTCACCTAAGTGAAAAATCAAATTGATGCATTGTTTTCACTGAAAGTGAAAAATTGATGACGATTTGATAATCATTTGAAATGATCGAAAATCAAAATCGTTAATAACAATAACCACTAGAAGTGGAAAAATAAACCATGAGTAATTTTCGTCTGAGGTGTAAAACATATATAATTTCCACTTGAAGTGGATTACAAATTAATGAAAAAATTTACCAAAAGATAAATATAATTCGATGCACAATTTCCACCTGAAATGGAAGATGAGTTGATGAATAATTTGTTTTACGGGATTTTTTTTGTCAATCTTGTAGATTGTAAACACCGGAAGTGGAATATCATTGGTATTGATTGAGTGAAAAATGACATCCCTATATTTGATAATAAAATTTTTGTTAAAATTGTACGAGAGCTAGTATTTATGTATCAAGGAGAAAAGGGTTGATTGCTCCCGAAGAGCTGTTATTAAGACGTTAAGGTGAAAAAAAATCCAACACTTCGGAAGAGCCAATTATAAGTGAATGGGACGAACAAATAATTGAATGGCTTAGAAGAGTCAATATTAATTTTCAAATTTTATAATAAATAATGCATTATGTCTACCAAATTCTCATTAAAATTTCTAAGATATAATTTTAGAAAATACAATTTTGGAAAATGCTTCGTCATCAAATTGGAGTTCTGTAGAGGTATATTATAAAGTGAATATATTATATTAGTAAAAGATGGTATTATAAAGTGATTATGATTATATTATAATTTTGATACTTAGAAGGTACGTATTCTTTTTACTCTATCATCTAGTTTTATTTTACTGTTTATTCTAATAGTTTCATTGAGCATATTCTTGGAGAATATGCATGGATTATATCTTCCAAAATATATAGCAAACAATCTAACTTGTATGTTCTCGAAGATCATACATTGTGTATCTCTGAAGGATTTACTATGCTTGTAGCATATTATACAAAGTCTCGAAAAATGTATTTGTCAAACTCCAAAGATCTTTATATGACTAAATACAGTCCAAAAGATTGTGGTGTAATAATTTAAGTGAATACTTAATGACAAATAAATGTAAGTGACTTTAGTTTTCCACAGAATTTCATCAAGAAGATGAACTCTACATTTTTTATTGTTACAATTTATGTTTATGATCCAAATATAATAAGGACTCTAGAAGAGTCTATTACAATTGGTGATGATCTTTGGATGACAAAATTATGTCTTGAGTTTGAATAATATATGTTGACCCAATGTATTTTTTAGGGGAGGTAAAATCGCATATGAATAGTGTACTCTTTTTCATCCGTTATTTTTTTGCCCCACTGGATTTTTCTTAACAAGGTTTTAATGAGGCATATCCATGTTGCTTGGTAATCATTTTGCGAACATGGGAAGTAAACATTGTACTCTTTTTCTCTTAGCCAAAGGTTTTGTCCCACTGGGTTTTCCTTGATAAGGTTTTTAATGAGTCAATGTCTCATTCGCCGAAATGGACATCAAAGGGAAGTGTTGTAAATATATATGTGTAACATATACATTAAAGTGTATTGATGTCCATTGATAACCTCTCATTAGTGTATGTAACTTAAGCCTTCTCATTTTCTTGTATTTGCCTATAAATATAGGCATGTTGTACTCTTTACAATGCATATATGAATAAGAGATTTCTCACTTTCTCTCCATCTTTATTATTGTCTAAGGTTTGTACTTGTTGATATTCTTGTTGGTTCATATTATTTACAACAAATCCACCATTTCATCATGTTTTTACACTTTTAGGGGATGTTTTTCACCGCTCATATTTTTTTAACTTATTTCTTATAAGTAACTTTTTACTTATAAGAAGATTATAAGGAGTTTTTAAATTGAAAGAGTGAAGTGCTTCTAAAAAACTATAAGAAACTTATTAAGTGTAGGAGATTTGAAAGCTAAAAATGATGAGTGAAAAAATGAATGATTTTTTGTGTTTGAAATTACACGGAGGTATTTTAGTAAGATTTGTCAAACCTCTTTATTTAAAATTCGTTACAAAGAAAATTGTCATAAGTAGCTTTGAACTACTTTTTACTTTTAACTTATAATTTTTTAAAATTAAAGTATAATCTATGTGAAACACTTCACCATAACTTCTTATAAGTTAAAAAATGCTTATAAGAAAATCTGATATTCTTATAAGCTATGAAAAAAATTCTCCGATATCAGCTAGAAAAGAGATATTTTTTCCCTTAGGAAAGGGATGGAATAAAACTTGAAATAAGCATCTCTGATTAGCTTCTTTCGCTACAAATATATTGACTGATGGTCTTTCCTTTTTCATCCAAAACAATTAAAAACTAATGTTATTAAAACCGGATCGGGTGTCGAACCGGTGAGATCAACGGTTCAAGGTTCAACCGGTTCGACCCGGCCGGTTCAATCGATTAATATCTTACAATTATATAAGATATTCATTCATAAATTATGATTTATATGTAAATATATTATATAAATAAAATTTTTAATATATAATATTTTTTGAATGAACTGGAATTTTTTTCAACCGGACCGGACTCTTGGCTGGTTTCCGGTTCAACCGGTTGAACCGGTCGGTCCGGTCCGGTTTTAATAACCATGCTAGAAACGTATAATTGCAATCTTAAATTATAATTATTTGATAAATTAAGGATGAGAACAACTTTTGATTGAGCGTGCTAGGTTTTATTAATCCAAATAAACAGAAATAGATCAATTAAAATCCTAGTGTTTTATGCTGACAACATTAACATTGCTAATAGCTTAATTATATTCATATTATACTAGATATTTTAAGAAAACACTATTTGTGTTTGATACATTTGTAACCTCTTTTACCTGTCACTTTACACTCATTTGTTACGTACACTTCTAAAAGTTCTATATATAACTCCCAAAATCTGCAAATATATGCACTTAATTGTCAACGTGTTAAAATTTAATTGGACAAAACATTTAATAAGTTACATTTTTAGAAAATGAAACCAAGAACACGTGGTAGGATGGCAAAGTATCTAGCAACTTGAAACAAGTCTTAAATCTAAGGTCATATCTAATCCTTAATTTAAAATTTTTCTTCAAACTCTATTTTTATACTATTTTCTCTATTTATAGAGCAGCTTACTCCATCCATACTTCAAAATAGAAAAACGAATAAATTACTCTATATTTAGAAGAGATACTAAAGAATCTCTATTTATAGAGTAGATATACAGAGTACTTCCATAAATAGAATTACTCTATTTATTTATAGAGGAACCATTAAACTTGCTATTAGAGTTTAATTGGATTTTGGTGATTTTGCTACCATATATCCATTTTGTAACATCATATTATTGATTCCAACTCATTCTTAAATCCTGTCGTGATAATGAATAAAAATGCATTAATTCAGCATATTTGTTTAGTTTTCGTTTACCCTGCCAAAATAAAATTATCATGAAAAATCAATTATTTTATTAGTAAAATGAAAATCAATTACCTAATCCGTAAAATGAACATCAAGCTATTTCAATTATAACTCTCTTTTTAATGGTATACTATCTCATGTATATCAGTTAAGGGTGAGCGTTCGGTTTTATTTGATTCAAATCGAACCGAATAATCAAATTCGTATTATAATTTTTACCGAAATAATCCCAAATTACAATAAAATCCAAATTAAACCGAACTGACATCGGTTTATATAATATATTTATAATAGAATTTCTGTAATTTCTAAAATTATAATAAAAATTCGATAATTTGATTGAAGCAATTCGGTTCTATTCGGTTCGGTTAAACCAAATACCCACCTTCAGTTCAAAATAAGTTCCTTTTTCTACACTAGTTCTTTTCTATCCTTTCACAATTTATTCATAGTGTCGACATGATTACGAGACTTGTACGCTTGATTCTCTACACTTCAATTTACTTTTTCACAAATCAATTATTATTTAGCAACTGCAATAGAAAATATAATAACTATCTCAAAAAGAAAACAAATGACTAAAAGAACTTTTTTTGGGCAAAATTTGAGTTTCCACGTACATACTATGCTTGGTAAAGAGTTTAATAGTATCATTTAAGCAAAATTTTGAATTCAAAATTCGTAAAAGTTGAAAATTCTTATTGAAAAATGCACACTGGAGAAAAAAAATCATGTTTTTCTTTTATCTAAAATGCTGCAACTAGGCCCATTATTGAGAGATTATAAGTGCGGCTCAGCCCATTTTCATAAAGCACAGTGGTCGCTCTTTTTAGAAACTCCATTGAAATATCTATCATTTCAGCCTATTTTCCTAGATTCTTTATTCTTTGTAAAGCATTTTTTGTCAATTTTTGATTGGATATTGAGCTTTATTGCGCCACTTTTCACTCTATTATGACAACAATACAATACTCCTTCCTTTCCTTTGCATAAAAATTGATAAATAATGAATGAAATGATTCGCCTTTGTCATCGCCTCTCTATCCTCTCCCTCGCCCCTCTCTCTTCTCCTCTCCCCCTCCTCTCTCTAAAGCCTGCCCGATTCTCCCCCGTTGACCCATTTCACAGATCGACGAATTCCGCTAGATTTCGGCCGATCACGATGTCCGCCTCCTCTCGGCTCGCCAATCTCGTGCCTCCAAATGCTTTTTCCGGTGAAAATGGTGCTGCTGCTGAAGATGACGGTACCCATTTCGTTTCTCCCTTTCTTTTTGCTATTTTCATTTGAATTTTACTGATTGTTTACTTAATTGGTTGCATCTTGCATTTATTGTTCATTTTAATCCCAGTGAAAGTAGCTTTTTCTCTGTTAAGCTTATGTATGATTGATTTCCCATTGAATTCTTGGCTGATGTTAGTATAAAGCGAATCCTTTTTCTGACTGAACTCCGTTGATTCTTAATTGCTAACTAAACATAGCAGCAGTGAATGATTGTTTTTGAATTTAACACATTTTGTTTCATTTGAATTATGCAGAAACATTGGGATGCAAGTACCGAGTTCCTCCACCTGAGATTAAAGATATAGTTGATGCTCCTCCTCTTCCTGTTTTATCAATTTCTCCTCAGAGAGATAAAATACTATTTCTTAAGAGGAGATCTTTACCTCCCTTGGCAGAACTAGCTAGACCTGAGGAAAAGCTGGCTGGTTTGCGTATTGATGGAAAATGCAATGCTAGAAGCCGGATGTCATTCTATACTGGTATTGGCATCCACCAATTGATGGCTGATGGTACTTTGGGGCCAGAAAAGGAGATACATGGATTCCCAGAAGGTGCTAAGATCAATTTCGTCACCTGGTCTCCTGATGGTAAGCATTTATCCTTCAGCATCAGAGTCGATGAAGACGATAGCAGCAGTAGTATGCTTAGAGTTTGGGTTGCAGATGTGGAAACAGGAGAGGCTAGGCCACTTTTTCAGTCCCAAGATGTACATCTAAATGCTGTTTTTGATAACTTTGTTTGGGTGAATGATTCTACTTTATTGGTTTGCACAATTCCATCATCTCGTGGAGCTCCACCAAAGAAACCTTTGGTTCCCTCTGGTCCGAAGATCCAGACTAACGAGACAAAAAACGTTGTTCAAGTTCGAACATTTCAGGATTTGCTAAAGGATGAGTATGATGAAGACTTATTTGACTACTATGCCACTTCACAGCTCATGTTGGCGTCTTTGGATGGGACAGTGAAGCCAATTGGCCCGCCGGCTGTATATACATCAATTGACCCTTCTCCGGATGAGAAGTATCTCTTTATTAGTTCTATTCATAGGCCATACTCATTTATTGTTCCATGTGGTAGATTTCCCAAGAAGGTAGATGTATGGACAACTGATGGAAATCCTGTGAGGGTACTCTGTGATTTGCCCCTTGCAGAGGACATTCCTATAGCGTTTAGTAGTGTTCGAAGGGGAATGCGATCAATCAACTGGAGAGCTGACAAGCCTTCCACTCTATACTGGTAATTATTGGGTATTTTACCGTTTTCATGGCTTATGGGTTGGAATCCATCTGATTGTTGTGGGTGGATAAGTTGATTTGTGAAGGCATATTGTTTTTACTTGTTTGTTTTGATACTTTTGAAATTTTTAGGGCAGAGACACAAGATGGGGGTGATGCGAAAGTTGAAGTTTGTCCACGTGATATAGTCTACACCCAACCGGCGGAACCTCTTGATGGTGAACAGCCTGAAATCTTACACAAACTTGATCTCCGCTATGGGTATGGATGAGCCCCATCTCTTATTCTTGTCCTTTCTGATTGGTTTGGGATAGGCATTAATGTGTTGGATGTGGCTGGAAGAACACTGAAGTTTTATAAATCTCTTGTTTCCAGATGAAGATCGAAAGCTTAAATTTTCCAATGTTGAAACATTTGAGTTAACAGGGCAGCTTGATAGTAGTGCTAGATGATGGGAATGTGTATATGATAAATTGACATATCTTTCATAGTTCATGCTATGTTCTTATCCTTTATTTTATCATATTCATGGAGTTGCTGTTACACGATCTTTGCATATTTTCCCATTCTTTTCCAAAGCAGCTCATAAAACTAATCTACAACCTGCTATTATATTTTTGGACCTTCACAGGGGAATTTCTTGGTGTGACGATTCAATGGCTCTTGTTTATGAATCATGGTACAAGACAAGGCGGATAAGAACTTGGGTGATATCTCCCGGCTCTAAAGATGTGAGTCCACGAATACTGTTTGATAGGTCATCAGAAGATGTTTATTCTGATCCTGGTTCACCTATGCTGAGAAGAACTTCTTCTGGAACTTATGTGATTGCAAAGATAAAAAAGCAAAACAACGAAGGCACATTTGTTTTACTGAATGGAAGTGGTGCTACACCAGAAGGGAATGTCCCTTTCCTTGATCTGTTTGACCTGTGAGTATCTCCTTCAATCTTGAGTTCCTTATATTCCTCTCAGAGACAACATTCTAAACCACATTCTTTCAGAAATACAGGCGATAAAGAACGGATTTGGCATAGTGACAAGGAAAAATACTATGAGACTGTTGTTGCACTTATGTCGGACTACAACGAAGGGCATTTATACCTTGATCAGTTAAAAGTGTTTACGTCGAAAGAGTCAAAAACTGAAAATACCCAGTATTATATTCTGAGCTGGCCCGATAAGAAGTCTTGTCAGATAACAAACTTTCCTCATCCATACCCACAACTGGCGTTGTTGCAGAAAGAAATGATCAGGTACCAAAGGAAGGATGGAGTTCAGCTTACTGCAACATTGTATTTGCCACCTGTCTATGATCCATCTAAAGATGGTCCTCTTCCATGTTTAATCTGGTCTTACCCTGGAGAGTTTAAGAGCAAAGAAGCTGCAGGTCAAGTTCGTGGTTCCCCCAATGAATTTGCTGGCATCGGTCCCACATCAGCTCTTCTTTGGCTGGCTAGGAGGTATGCAATTCTTCATCCGCATGTTTCCTTATACTATCAGTTTGATGTTTCTGTTGGTAAATTATCATGTAAAGCTCATCCAATTGCACCTCTAACTTTTATTTTGCAGCTTTGCCATTTTATCTGGCCCCACAATTCCTATAATTGGCGAGGGTGATGTGGAGGCGAATGACAGGTAATTTGATGAAATTCTTGTGACATCTTATTTCACTAGTCAATGTGAACAGATGCGTTCTTGTTGTTTCTTTTTCCCATGTTCCTGATACTAAAGGGCAATAAAAACAAGTGAAAATAATATTCTAAGTGATGCAAGCCATTTCCTTTGCGATTAGTTTATACTCATGGGAAATAAGCATATAACCAATAGATGAGATATTGTGAGCAGGAGTGTGAATTGTGATAATTTCCCATAGCAATTGTTCACATAGAATGATGCCATTGTTGTCTTATCTCTTCATCGAAACTCAGTTGCATCCTTTTTTTTTCCTTTTCAGCTTTTACAAAGTTCTGTAAATGGAATTATACCACATCTAAATACACCTTGGCTTATATTTTGAATTGAATGCATTGGTCAGTTATGTAGAACAACTGGTTGCAAGCGCAGAGGCTGCAGTGGAGGAAGTTATCCGTCGTGGAGTAAGCTCTTTTGATATTTCATGCATGATTACAATCTTATGGTAATGACTGAATTTATGATGGAAACTGTTGATGTCATACTTGTTAAGGTTGCTGATCCTGGAAAAATTGCTGTTGGAGGACATTCTTATGGGGCATTCATGACTGCAAATCTACTGGCACATGCCCCTCATCTTTTCAGTTGTGGAATTGCTCGCTCTGGTGCTTACAACAGAACCCTGACACCTTTTGGTTTCCAGGTAGCACACCATTGATGTAGGTCAATCTTCTAGTATAAAGAGTAAAGACTGTGTCATTGCTGGTGCCAACATTCAAGCATTGTTTGTTTACCTTTTTACCTCCCGTATCTGCTACTTTTTTTTTTTAATTTCCTTTCGATTTTTTCTCCTTTGTTGAATAGAATGAGGACAGGACACTTTGGGAGGCCACAAGTACCTACGTTCAGATGAGCCCTTTTATGGCAGCAGACAAAATTAAGAAGCCAATATTGCTTATCCATGG
>CAOJBJ013688881.1:0-16078 GCA_948291685.1 Euphorbia celastroides | reverse complement strand
ATTACAGATCTGAAAACTCTTCCTCTTTCAAATAGAGTATGATCCAGGGTATCTAGAGTGAAAGATCTCAAAGTATCTTGTCTAAATTCGGATGAAGTCCAACCCAATTGTAGAATAGTTGTAGAGTAAAGTACTCATGATGAGTAAATCAGTCTTGTATAGAGCATCAAAAACAATACTCGACACATTTTATTTGAAACGAAAAGAAAAAACTACGGAGGAGGCGGCGAGGTGGTGAGGCGAAGGAGAGGAGGGGGCGGAGCATCGATCATCGGAGAGAGGCGGCGGAGATCGTTGGGGGCGGAGCATGGAGAGGCCGAAGAGGAGGAGGCGGAGGTCATTGAGGGCGGAGCATGGAGAAGCCGAAGAGAAGGGGGCGGAGGAAAGGGGCGAAGAGGGGGCGGAGGAGAAGGCCAAAGAGGAGGCGGGCGGAGGCCGTCACCGGCGGCGGCTTAGAGCGACTCTTAAAACCCTAACAGAGCGATTTATTTTTATTCACTTGATGATACGTCGTGAAGATCATATTCAATTAGTGATGTAAAAAGGAAATATTTCAATTAGTAAACAAACCCCTTTAAAATAGGACTTTATAGGTATTTAAGTAGAAAGTGAAAACTTACGAGTTTTCCCGACACGACCCGAGCCATATATTTAGCAGAAATGATTCGTGACCTAACAAAGTATATATGTCATCCTCTTCCTCCTCCTACATCCTTTGGAACGTGAAAATTCCATACCATTGAGTTTTAAGGAATTTAAAATGGTTGGTTTATGACACAGACAATGCAAATCAGAAAGAGAGAAAATCATCATCAAACACTTGAATACGAAAGAAAAGCTTTCCAAAATGGATTAATGGGTCTATTGATAAAAATTTTCAAAAGTTTTCTTGCCACATCAATTTTTTTGCTAACCGATAAATTTCATATGACCTCTTTTGTGACTCTGGAATTTCTTTTAGGACTCCTTTTAAAAATGATTTAAACTACAGCCTACTTATAAACCTAAATCAAATGGAAATCATATGCGTGCTTGAAACTTAATTTCTCTTCTTTTTTCATCCAAATATAGTTTATCTTAAAATATCCGTTAACACTAACAAACAAACAAAAATTTAAAGAATCTGGATTGATTGCTATTTCAGCAATATAAAAAATGCAATTTTTTTTACTAATGTTAAACAATTTAAACAAATACAAATCTCTCCGGTGATTAGCCAACAAGAGTCATGAACTTATGATTAACAAGAGATCTCATTTACATTAGTCCCATAAATATTCACAATTCCTTGTTATCTCCATGTTCAATCGGGACGACTTGGTCACCGAAAATTTGAACACAACTCGCCATCTCCGATTCCCCAAAAAAGGATAGCATATAAATATTGAAACCAAAATCCACTAAGAAAGAAAATAAAAATAAAATTTTCGAGGAATAAAAAATGGATTGAAAATTTGAAACTCCTCTAATTAATTAAGGATGCTTTCGGCATATCTAAAATCAATCACGGGCATTAAAAAAATAGACTTCTTGAACAATTGTCGGTCTTTTATCACCATATCAAACACGTGATAACTGCTTAAAATTGATGTTTACAATTGCTATAGCTAAATGTTACTCTCTTCGTGTTTTTATAATAGGCATTTTAGTCTATTTTCAAAGCTTGTAAATAGTTGGTTTCTCATTCAGTAGAATCTTGATAAATGAATGTTCGATAAATGAATAACATCATCTAATGAATATATTTATTCTGTCCCAACTTGGGTCAATGGGCTTATCGAATAACCTCGCTTAATGCATTAACGAATAAATATAAACAAAGTCTTTATAGACCCTATGTAAATATAAATGAATAATCACTATATTTTAAATAATACATTTTTAAAATGTAGCCAGTATATCATGAATACATTTCATCTAATGACTAATTTTCAAACACATCAATAAGTCATATATTTTAGAATTCTAAGAATATGAATATAATTAAAGTTTACCGTGAGTTTTAGGTACATTTAAACTTAGTACAAAATGATATAATTACAAAAAAAGTCTAAAAATATCATCTAAATGGGGTACGCAAAAGCACTTATGGTTGTTGATCGAAATTATTAGTGGAGCTTAAGAAATATAGGTTGCAATATCTATTTTTATTTTATTTTTTAGTTAGTCTTGCCTTATGGCTTGTTTATCTTGCATTTAAGCAAGGTTAATATGCTTGTTTGTGTTGCTTGTGTTGGTCTGGTGTTTTAACTCCGGTAGTTATTTTAGATTAGTTTTGAGTTGTCTATGTTAATCTGTCTGCGAATCATGCTGTACAATTGTTAGTTAGAGCAGTTGATTATTCAACATGTAGAGGTATTTATCCACCTTAGATTAGAGCTGTTATTGATTCTGATTTGATTTAATAGACTATATCATTCAGTCAAAAAATGAATTTTTATTCATTTATCAATAAATAAATATTATATTCATTAATCGATAAATAAATAATCTCACTAAATGAATATTTTTTTTTAATCCAAAAGGTATTTATTTATCAAGAACAAATTTATTCTTAGTGCTCTAATTATACCATCATTGAAGGCTATGATTCTTTTTTCAACAATCAAAAACATTTAATAAAAATAGTCATTTAATAAAAATAGTATTGATAAAGTAGTATTTTCATCTCCTTAATTAATGTTTTCTTAATAGATGTGAAATAATTGGAGATTGAGTAAATAAAAACGGGGAGAGTAATGTTCACGGACAATGTTCACGGACTTCTTTCTTATATCTTCTACCCTGAATAAAAAGAAAAAGCATCTATAAAGATAAACTACCTAATCAATATGATCGATGGAATATCATCATATTTATTATTTCTCTAAAAATTAGTAATTTCATAATTTGGAGTTTCTCACAACTATTTCAAAGCTAAACTCCACAATCAGATTCGATTTGTGGTCCCCCAAAAATTCTACCATAACGTTGAAGAAAAAAAGTTAATTTATGTTAGATAACTGAAAATTGTGACCAATCAAGTGTTCAAGGGAACTTTCCTTCACAATTTATATTCATCTTCTATTATCGTAAATTTACAAAGTCGAATTCAACAAGTAGAAAGTGAAAACTTACAAGGTTTCCCGACACCACCTAAGCCATATATTAGCAAAAATATTTCGCTAGTTAGCAAGTTAATTAATGATTTAGATGAATGAATAAAAGAAAAACACTAACTCATTTATCGAAACAAAGGTAAACAAGCATATGAGATTCCACTAAGTTTGAATTAACAAGGGTTAACTTTAAAAAGTTACTATGTGGTTGGGATCTTCAAGAATTATATGTCCCAGAAAAGATTTTGAGTAATTTTCCAATTCCCAAAAAAGGATCTTGAGTGATTTAATTTACGGTATAATTCAGTTAAATTTCATAAAGTCTTGTTCAGTTCATCAAATCTAACAGGTTAAATTTTGTTTAGTTCAATTCAGTTTTGAGAAATCGAAAAGGTCCTAAATTATAAACTAATTAGAGAGGAGCAGAGCATTCATTTATGTTGAGTTGTATGTAGGTTAAAGCATAGTTTGAATGGAAAATATCAAAAGTGTGATAAAAGCACAGTCAACAGACTAAAATTTCTTATCTCAATTATAGCGTGACAATTCTTACTTTCTAACTTATTTTTCTAACTATATATAAAACTAATTTACCCAATGAGAAGCCAAACCTACCCATCGGTTTCATCTATTCTTTTTTTCCATTTTTTCTGTTTTTCTAGCCGGAGCCGTACCTTTTCTTTTTCATCTTACCGGACACCGGTTTTCCGGGCAAATCAACAAATCTCAGTAAAATAGGTTGAGTTCTCAGGGATTGTTTAGGTACATTGTTGAATTATCTCAAGATTCTCTATTATTTCGTCTGAATATGTTGAATTATCCGAGTAACATTGTTGATTATTTCGTCTGAATATGTTGGTCTTAATGCATGTAATGTGAAAAAGTAAAATGGATCGTATTACTTACCTTGTGAAATTATAATATCACTCAATTATTATTTTTTTTACTGTTTTGAAGTACTTTATGTAACCAATTTTTTAAAATTAGGACGGAGATTCCCCGAAACCCATAGGCACCCGCATGGGTGAGGAATTGGGGTAAATTATTCCCCAATACATTAAATGGGGAATCCCAAAAACCACTCCAAAAAATATTGGGTGAGTTGTAGGTTAAAGCATAGGTTGAATGAAAAATATCAAAAGTGTGATAAGAGTATAGTCAATAGACTAAAAATTTCTTATCTCAATTATAGCGTGACAATTCTTACTTTCTAACTTATTTTTCCAACTATATATAAAACTAATTTACCCAATGAGAAGCCAAACCTACCCATCGGTTTCATCTATTCTTTTTTGCCATTTTTTCTGTTTTTCTCGCCGATCCCGTACCTTTTCTTTTTCATCTTACTGGACACCGGTTTTCTGGCCAAATCAACAAATCTGTGTAACATAGGTCGAGTTCTTAGGGATTGTTTAGGTAGAATTATCTCAAGATTCTTGAGTTATGAATTTTCTAGCTTTAAACTTGAACTTAGATTTGCAATAAAAGAAGAATTAGAACTAAGCTCTTCTTCTTTTCTTTGCTTATGAGAATCTTTGTTGCTTCTAGCATTTTTTGCTGTTTTTTTTCAGTTTTAAGAAGATTTTCTTTTATATTCTCTGTGTTTGATCGATGATGATTTTGAAATTCGATCATACATATAATTGGTCTTCAAATTCCAAGGGATGGAGGAGGATGTGTTTACTATGTTAAGTCTTGAAGCGGATAATAATACTTGGCATGCCTGGTGTAGGAAATTGTGAGGGGAAAAATGGATTGGAATTTTCAAGGTAAGGGAAAGGGATACATTCACATAATGAAATAGATTCAACACAGAGTAAACAATATTTAGATGAAAATAGCCTTAGTATCTATCACATACAAATACACAAAAATTCGCAGCAAAATCAAACAGAATATTTTTTCTCGTGGGTTGAGCAAATATCGGTCTGGACTTCATTGAGTTGTTGAAAAAAGAAATCAATACAAGTCCATCGGTTGATGACTTTTTAAAATTTAGGGATGGAATCAAGTTTAGAAAATTGTTCCCAAAACTAGGTTAAAGATACAAATGACTCTTCTGGAAATGCATGATTTAAATATAAGCGAATATAAAAGAAAAACGGCATTCTTCTAATTTTTACCCAAAATATATGTTTTGGTTTAAGTATATTCATATGCTCATGTATCATATATCATGAATGAGGTTACAATTCATTATCGACCTTTTTTTACTAAAACCAACCGCAATGCATACAATATTCGGTCTACAATGAGTTTAAGCTTGGCCTAACATTTGTTCTTATATTCCACTCAAAACCTTCATTGTCATCGTTTTGGTTCAATGGCTCGCAGCATGAATCTACTTGTTACTCACATCTATCGTGAAGGAAATAGGCCAGTAGATGCCTTGGCTCGTCATGGAGTGATGCATGGTGAATATTGGTGGCATTCATTTGATGATTTTGTTGGTCGTACTAATTATCGGCTTGTACCTTGACTCTTATCTTGTTTTCTTTTTCATTTAATAATAATAGCGGCGTGGGTTTTTTCAAAATTGTAAAAGACTATGCAGCATTCTGGGTGTCTTGTTCGGACACCATTTTAGCTTATTAGTCATTTACAATTCTTTTTTCCCCATAGCCATTTTAAAAAAATATTAATCAGTTTATACATTAATTAGAGAGGAGCAGATATATTTTATTTTCGTTGAGTCGTAGGATAAAGGATAATTTGAGTGAGAAATTAAATGAAAAATATTACAGGTTAGGCGAAACCGTATTAGTACAATAAAATTTCGTCTACTAGTTTAATTCAAGCTCTATCTAGCTATGGTAAAGTCTGTTAGATATGGAATGCTCGCTATTAACACGCTGACCATTTTTGCCCATTAACGACCTTTACTGACTACTAAGCATGCTGGCCATTTTTTATTACAGGCTGCCTATGCTGACTACTCAACACACTGACCAAATTTGTCCAGCCTTGTTGAGTGCTTCCCTATTTTCTGCACTCTTCTCTGATTTATTCGATAAAATATTGTTGAATTATCTCAAGATTCTTAAGTTATCAATTTTCTAGCTTTAAACTTGAACTTAGATTTGCAATAAAAGAAGAATTAGAACTAAGCTCTTCTTCTTTTCTTTGTTTATGAGAATCTTTGTTGCTTCTAGAATATTTTGCTGCTTTTTTCGGTTTTAGAAAGATTTTCTTTTATATTCTTTGTGTTAGATGATGATTTTGAAACTCAATGATATAGATAATCTGTCTTCACATTCCAAGGGATGGAGGAGGTTGTGTTTACTATGTTAAGTCGTGAAGCAGATAATAATATTTGGCATGACTGGTGTAGAAAATTGCGAGGGAAAACATGGATTGGAAACTCCAGGTAAGGGAAAGGGATAAAGAAACTTTGACTCCCTTTGCTACATTTTTATTGAAATCCATTTATTGGGGAGGAATGAACATGGTTGAGAAAAAATACGAAGAACTAGGGTCAAGGCTCGAACTGGATGGATTTGTGAAATGAAATTCTAGATTGACACCATATTAATGGTCCCTGGTAAATTATGCTTTAAGGAAGTTAGATTTCGCTTTGATTTTCGAGAAACTGGATATAGGTCTATCAAGCATGATTGTCTTTAAGAAGAGCGACCGGTTCGATGATGAGTACTCGAATAGTAAAGGGGAAAAGGTTAAGGCAAAGCTAAAGTTACTGAAGAAGATCACTCAAGCCATCACATTTGTTTCAGGATATTTGATGTTGTGGTCGAAATTGGTTGTTTTGGAATGAACCATTTTTGTGATTTTTAGCGTTTGGATTCATTAACTGTAGAGTTTTGTCAGGTTGTGCTTTCTTAAATTTTTGAATTTTATCACCAGCTGCTAGGCTATATCCTCATCTTAGTACTACAAATGTAATTGGTAGGCTTACATACAAATCTTATTCAATATACATGAAGGAAATTGTTAAATTTGGATACATTCGCGTAACTAAAATCAATTCCTGATTATACCATTCAGATTCAACCTGGGAACCCGTTGGACTCCGGGGTTTGTTAAAAGCATTTGGAGGCATTCCAAGTCGATCTTATGAGTGACCTCATATTCGATCTTCCTTTGCCTTCCATAGAACCACCCGAACATGACGAAAGCGTATTTTGTTTAAAACTGCACTAACATATAAACCTTCCATAGTGAAAAAGACAACAAAATAAAGTGCGACAAGCAATGGCAGACTTCTCCAAATCATGATCATCACTAGTGTAAGAAGTATTGTTGTAATCATGAGCATTACAAGACTAACAACTATACACCTGAACGCGAAGCGCAACGATTCAGAAGCTTGCATAAATGGTTATTAGAAATGAGGGAGCAAAACCAAGGATTTGTTTCGTGCAATAGGAGGCGCGGCGAACTATCTACAAATGCGACAAATGAAATTTTAAACTCAAGATCTAAAACAACCTCACATGAATCATACTGTTCGGATTGTAAAGAACACTTAAATTACCTCGATTATTGACACCTGATAACGAAATATCCAACAAGAATGTGATTTCTTATCTGAAAATTCATGAAAAGCTTTAGTTGAGACCAATTTTATAAATAGAAGATCAAAGAATTTGAGCAAGAGAACATATTAAACCTCAAGGTTTTGATAATTCTCGTGTAACTTCGGACTAACGTAATTGGCCATAAGATCCTTGCAGTAAGAGAGCAGCCTTTGATGGAAAATTTAGCCTCGTTTGCTCGGATTAACTGAACCAAACATAACCGAAAGTATAAACTTCTTTTGCAAATAATTTTTGTTTTAACTTTCGAAGCATTTTTGTGCAAACATGCAATATCATAAAAGAAAAAATTTGTGATTAGTTATAATCCAATGGTTCTTGTTCAGTTTTTTTGAAACCTATTCTTTATATAATCGTATGAATTTATGTATCCCAAATGTAATTCTAACAGAAATACAAACTTACAAGGTTTAGTGAATGAGGTCGTTGCTCTAGTTTTCTTTTATTATAAAATTTATGAGTCAAAATGGCGAATTAAAGAATGAAAACTTACAAGGTTTCCCGACTCCACCAATGCCATATATAAGCAGAAATGCTTCGTGAGTAAACACATCATCTTCATCTTCATCCTCCCCCATCCTCTTGAATACGAAGACTATCGGTATCAAAACTAGAAAAGGTGAGATCTAAAGCGAAAAATCGAGCTTATTTTGGGTTAACTAGGTGTATAGTGGAGATGAAGAAGAAAGGACTTAAGAATGTATGAGAGTTAAAATTCAGAATTATTAAACTTCTCTTGAACAGAAAATTGAAAGTTCTACACTTCCATTTCCTTAACTAAACCCAACACTCATTTTTCGTAGTGTGCCTTTACCTTTGACTCTAATTTCACCTACTTCACATGACCTCATCAGAACTTTTAATGCTCAATGGACGTGTTTCTTCTTTTTGACCAAAACTTAAAACTACAAAATCCAAATGTGAATTCCGTAGAACAAAACAGCAAAAAAGAAATCCAGATGATATAAAACCAGTAGTTTAGAATTGCTCAGAACTATTTCAAGTCTAACACTATAACCATCATTTGTTTCATATAAATATGAATGCTATCAATGATAGGAAGAATTAAAGACAATTTTAATGACTTCGGTTGATTGAAAAAATAAATAAAATTTGTGCAAATTAATAAATGTGAGGGGTAAGCAAGTGCACAAAATTCACTGTCATGTATTAAATCTCATTTCTACATTCGAATATGGGAAATATGAAGCATTCAAACTTGATAGAAAAAATTGAATAAATTCAACATATAAAGTTTGGCGTAAAAAAAGGTTGCGGGTGTAATAATAGTAATACTTTCCACTTTCATCCAATAGTATTTATAATCCTGAATTAACCTTTAATTATTGTATTTTAGGCTTAGCTTCAATATTATCACAAAACTACAAGTAGTAATTGGTAGCGACTTTACATGGTACATTTATTAATATGCAGAAATTACATTCCATTTATTAATTTGCAAATATTTTATTTTTCAACTAAAATGTGACGTGATAATGTTGTTTTGAAATAATGCTGGAGTTTAAAAATATTCAAGAAGAAGCCTACCAAAAACATATTTAAGGAGAACAACTAATTAAGTATACCAGCTGTACTTTCTCAATTTCTATATTGCTTTTAGCATTGAATAAGACGATTTTGTGGTGAGTATTTGGTTCTACGGATCCGAACTAAATTGCTTCAATCGATTTATTGAATTTTCATTATAATTTTCACGGAATGCTCTCCCGTAAGTGTACAAACTACTTTGATTGAAGTAATTCGGTTCAGTTTTGTAAACCCGGATGCTCTCCCTTATTTGTAGGTACTTTAAGTAGAAGAGAAAGAAAGAAAGAAACCAAAAGTTCAAAGTTGAAGGTGTGGGTGTTCAAGAGATCGCTTTTATCATAAAATTTCCCGACACCACCCGAGCCATATATTTAGCAGAAATATTTCGTGTTAGCGAAGTAAATACATCCTCCTCCATCCTTTGGAACGTGACAAATTCTATACCATTGAGTTTCAATAAATTTAAAAATCATCATCAAACACGAATGAAAAGCTTTCCGAGAAAAAAAGGGAATAAAAAATGCTGGAAGCTACTAAGATTAATTCTCATAAACAAAGAAAAGGAGAGGATTAAACTTAAGTAATTAAACGAGAGTACCTTAAGAATTTCTAAGAACTTAACACAATTGTGACTTATAGTTCCTTAATTCAAGCTTTATTTATAAGCAAACGGTGGATAAATAGATCAACCACCACAACCTCTTTTTCATTATTTGTCTTTAATTACGAGGGCTGCAATTGGCAATAAGCCTTATAAATAAATAATATCAAAATCAAAAGGAAAAAAAAGAACACGAATGGGAGAAATATCCAATAATTTCTATTTCTCATATTTTAAGTCGACGTTTAACCTACAATCTTCTCACCATTTTCTGCAAATAATTGCATTTACTTCAAAGAGATTTGGTTTTTAGGGTTAAAGAGATTTGGATATTTGGGGTTTATTGGAAATGGGTTAGTGGGTTGGGAAATGGATTAATGGGTCTTTTTTTCTTTCTGCAAACCGATAAATTTCATATGACCTCTTTTGTGACTCGGAATTGCTTAGGACTCCTTTTAAAAATGACTGGAAATCATATGCGTGTTTGAAACTTAATTTCTCTTCGTTTTTCATCCAAATATACGAAAATTATGACATATTTACTCATACGTAAAAAAAAGCTCATTGCATCTCATTTTCGCCATCATGAAAAACAAAACCGAAAAAACCCCCCTCTTTTATGCCATATTGTTTAAACACCTTCATATAACCCCAAAAGACATCTTAAGGAGTTAAGTTTGTTTCATCAATATAACGAGCATTTATACTCTTAGCCAAGCAATGTAGGACATTTCAACACATATGTACATTCTACAATTCATCATTCGATTGTTCGTCTTCATCATCAACAGAACTTCCACTCGAACCGCTCTTTTCATACACTTGCTTTATAATCGGATTGCAAACGCTTTCAACTTCTTTCCATTTCTCCTCAAAATCATCCTTTTCTGCATTTTGGTTATCATCTAACCATTCGAGTGCTTCCTTCAATGTGCTCTCGATCTTCTCTTTATCATCCGAGTCGATTTTATCTGCCAGTTTATCACTAGCACTGCTCCTCGTACTATAAATATAAGCCTCCAACTTATTTCGAGCATCAATCTTTTCTTTCACTTTTCGATCTTCCTCTGCCATTTCTTCAGCCTCCTTTATCATTCGGTCAATCTCCTCTTGGCTCAATCGCCCTTTGTCGTTTGTGATAGTGATTGAAAGGATATCCGTTAACACTGACAAACAAACAAAAGTTGAAAGAATCTGGATTGATTGCTATTTCAGCAATATAAAAAAAATGCATTTTTTACTAATGTTAAACAATTTGATTGCTATTAGCCAACAAGAGTCATGATTAACAAGAGATATCATTTACATTAGTTGTAGGAAAAACAAGAGTTTTTATGTTACTTTCAAAGAAGCTTTGTCCCACATTTAAAGTTTTAAGAGAGTCGTTGGGTTTATAATAAAGATTTGATACATGAGCTTGCAAGAGTGTAAAAGGGATATGGTGAGCCCTCACGCACATGAGGAAAATGGTCCGGAAGCCATTTCGAGTGCAAATCAGTCGATTGCCCCCCCTACACGGGTGAAGAGAAGCCAAGTATCGAAACTGAAGACGCTGAAAAACAGAAATTTGTAATTGAGAAAACATTCAGTTCCCTGATGAGTTTGTTGCTAACTCATTTATCGAAACAAAGGTAAACAAGCATATGAGATTCCACTATGTTTGAATTAACAAGGGTTAACTTTAAAAAGTTACTATGTGGTTTAAGTTATTTTCAAAAGGGATCTTGAAGAATTATATGTCCCAAAAAAGATTTTGAGTAATTTTCCAATTCCCAAAAAAAGGATCTTGAGTGATTTAATTTACGGTATAATTCAGTTAAATTTCATAAAGTTTTGTTCAGTTCATCAAATCTAACAGGTTAAATTTTATTTAGTTCAATTCAGTTTTGAGAAATCGAAAAGGTCCTAACTTATAAATTAATTAGAGAGGAGCAGAGCATTCATTTATGTTGAGTTGTATGTAGGTTAAAGCATAGTTTGAATGAAAAATATCAAAAGTGTGATAAAAGCACAGTCAATAGACTAAAATTTCTCATCTCAATTATAGCGTGACAATTCTTACTTTCTAACTTATTTTTCTAACTATATATAAAACTAATTTACCCAATGAGAAGCCAAACCTACCCATCGGTTTCATCTATTCTTTTTTTCCATTTTTTCTGTTTTTCTCACTCGAGCCGTACCTTTTCTTTTTCATCTTACCGGACACCGGTTTTCCGGGCAAATCAGCAAATATGAGTAACATAGGTCGAGTTCTTAGGAATTGTTTAGGTAGAATTATCTCAAGATTCTTAAGTTATGAATTTTCTAGCTTTAAACTTGAATTAGATTTGCAATAAAAGAAGAATTAGAACTAAGCTCTTCTTCTTTTCTTTGCTTATGAGAATCTTTGTTGCTTGTAGCATATTTTGCTGTTTTTTTCAGTTTTATGAAGATTTTCTTTTATATTCTCTGTGTTTGATCGATGATGATTTTGAAACTCGATCATACATATAATTGGTCTTCAAATTCCAAGGGATGGAGGAGGATGTGTTTACTATGTTAAGTCATGAAGCAGATAATAATACTTGGCATGCCTGGTGTAGAAAATTGTGAGGAAGAAAATGGATTGGAATTTTCAAGGTAAGGGAAAGGGATATAAAAACTTTGACTCCCATTAACGGATTGAAGTCCCGATAACTTGGCAGCCCCCTACACCTCTGTTTATTAAATGTAACGTGGATGGCTCTGCTCTTGGCTCTCCTGGTGCGGGGGGATTTGGCGTCATTTTCAGAAATTGCAAGGGCTTTCCGCATGGATATTTGCATTTGAGGCTGAATTGAGAGCAGCCATGTATGCGGTCAGTAAGGCTACTGAGTTTGGTTGGCTTCATCTTTGGATTGAGATGGATTCTATGTTTGTGGTGAATGCTTTTCGATACAATTCTAGTGCTATTCCTTGGCATTTGAAGATTGCATGAAACATTTGTAGAGGACAAGCTCACAGTATGAATCTACTTGTTACTCACATCTATCGTGAAGGAATAGGCCAGCGGATGCCTTGGCTCGGCATGGAGTGATGCATGGTGAATATTAGTGGCATTCTCATCCGAATTTTATTAACTCCTTGTTATTTGATGAATTTGTTGGCCGTACTAATTATCGGTTTGTACCTTGACTCTTATCTTGTTCTCTTTTTCATTTAATAATAACGGCGGCGTGGGTTTTTTCAGAATTGTAAAAGACTATGCGGCTTTCTGGGTGTCTTGTTCGGGCGCCATTTTAGCTTATTAGTCATTTACAATTCTTTTTCTCCCATAGCCATTTTTAAAAAACATTAATCAGTTTATACATTAATTAGAGAGGAGCAGATATTTTATATTCGTTGAGTCGTAGGATAAAGGATAATTTGAGTGAGAAATTAAATGAAAAATAGTAAAGGTTAGGTGAAACCGTATTAGTACAATAAAATTCCGTCTACTAGTTTAATTCAAGCTTGATCTAGCTATGGTAAAGTCTATCAGATATGGAATGATCGCTATTAACATGATGACCATTTTTTGTCATTAACGACCTTTACTAACTACTCAACATGCTGACCATTTTTTATTACGGGCTACCTATG
This sequence comes from Euphorbia celastroides, assembly GCA_948291685.1. Lineage (NCBI taxonomy): Eukaryota > Viridiplantae > Streptophyta > Magnoliopsida > Malpighiales > Euphorbiaceae > Euphorbia > Euphorbia celastroides. The sequence continues at coordinate 2,675 of CAOJBJ013688881.1, read as the reverse complement.
CTGACTACTCAACACACTGACCAAATTTGTCCAGCCTTGTTGAGTGCTTCTCCATTTTCTGCACTCTTCTCCGATTTATTCGATAAAATATTGTGGTTGCATTGATTGCCCAATCGATCTAATTACTGTAAAAGACTAACAAAGTCTTATAATAGATTATACCTTAGGCTCACAAGCCATAAAGGAGCAAAGCCGAAAACCTGCTCGATGCCATAGAAGGAGTACCTCGAGAAGGAAAAGGAAGCAGCGGATTAAATGCCGAAAAGTTTTACCTCCAAAATTAGGACAACTTGAGCATAGAAATGGGGATTTTTCCGGCCGAATAGACTTGTTTGTAGGTTGATTGCTTCAATGTTTTGAGAGATATAAACAGCACATGAGCCATACAAAACTTAATCAAAACTCAATTAAATTACGGGATATCAATGAAGAATTTTAACCGAAAAATGAAACAAAGACCGAAACTTTCCAGCAAAAGAAGGCAATCTAGTTACATAAGGCGAGATATAGGTGTTGGGGTTCCATTTTTTAGATAGGCAACTGAAAACTTGATCAAGCAAGAAGAAGAGTAGAGATTGAAACTTGATATTAATGAAGTTGATACCAAAGTGAAATTAGTAGTAGCAGAGGTTCATGCAAACAAATCTATAGAGCTGCAAAATAAAAGTTACTATTTAAATTAAGAAAATTAAAATAGCACATCTACGAACAATATAGCGAAATCTATTACTTGTTTTCTTTTTCCTTCATATGAAAATTTGCTCTGAAAGCTCAAATTTATAATCCCACCATTTATGATTCTTTTTTCTCTAAATACATTTTTTTACTTCAAAATTATTTGTCTATTTATGGCTTATTACCGAAATTGGGTATCACGTGAACTAAAGATAAAGGAAAAGAGGCTGTGAAATGAATTTTATGTAGAATGAATTAAAATAGGCTATTATATTTAATGTGGAAGTCCGGGGTAAAGTGTCAATTTGATGTAAATATATGCTACAATTGAGAAGAAATTCTCAATATGGCTTGGTTAATTAAGTACCCAATCAACAACTATATTTATTTTTCCTTTGATAAGTGTGTTATTTACATGGAAATCATATATCTTTTACTTGTTATTGAGTTTAGTATAATGGATAAAAATAGCGGTATGAAACAAAACATATTACATTCATATTAAAAAGAAAGGTCGCGCCAATAACTTTACCAGTTTGATGTTTAGTACAATTATGATAACCTTTGTCTTTCTAAACTTTTAATTAATTTCCTTCACATAAAGAATAAATGTCATATCAAATAACTGATAGATGTTAAATTAAAACAAATCAAATATAATCCTTACAAATTATTTAAGATTATAGTTTTTCAACCCTCTCTCTTGATTTAAAATTTTCACATTAATTCAGATTTCATGGTTTGGGCATCATATCGGTGCATGTTCCATTGCTCGGACAAAGTTATTGGGTGTTTTAAATGGTCTTACAGTGGCCTGGGATAGGGAGTTTCGAGCTATTATTAAGTTATTTATATATGTACATATTTTTTTTTCTTAACAACTAGTTGTTATATATTTTTCAACAATTAATATTGTATAAATATGTATTTTTTTATTGATAATTATACACATCCAGACCGGCCAAACCGAACTTGAGTTTTATATGAACGCCAAAATTTAACCCATTAAAATTCGGGCTTTGGTGAGTTGGGCTTATATCATATGTCCAAATCCGATCCATTAACATCGAGTTTGGACGGGCTGCACGGGTTACTAGAACGAACGGGTCTACTCTAAGTTCCAGTTTTCTTAATTTGTTTTACAGTGTCCAATAATGGTCATTTTTATTACTTGTGATGGAAAAAGAAATTGAAATTACTGAATTGGTCTAGTGAAAACTAATTGCAATTCACATGACTAGTCATGTGGAACTTCTGTGTTTAATTTCTTATTAAAACAATCATTTGCAAAGGCTAAACAAAGTCTTTGACTAGTAATTGGTCTGGTGAAAGTAATTCCAATTCGCATGACTAGTAAATTCATTTTATGATTTACATGAGACACAAGACCATATATGCCTTGATTTCTTCTTACTTGTGCCTCTCGCCAGACAAAGGTAACCTGTATTGCTCGATTTTAGCTTTTGGTTGTTCATATCATAACCTGTATTGATGTTATGATAAAGAGTGCATGTATTATTCATATTGTTGTGGCTATTCTTACATCAATCAATACATATACACTGTCCTTTAATATTTCTACTTTTTGTTTTCCATGCTATCATACTTTTTGCAGGAAATAGACTGTTGTTGATTTTGTTGGCATACATATTCATCAGGTGAAATTCGTTCTAAATTCCATTTCTAAGGTCTCATTAGTCATTCTATACGTTTCCAGCAAGGTTTGTTCACAAAAGTTTCTGTTTTGTTGTTTGCTCATGTATTATTGAAGAATCTTTTCATACATGTTTTCTGAAAACCATAAGGTCATTTCTCTTCTAAGCATATAATACTTTATATCATTTATATTATTTTGAGACGCAACGATCTCTCATTCTATATGTGAATGTGGAAACTAATTGCTTAATTTATATTGATTTAGCAAACCAATGAAAGGGTGCTTCTCTATTTGGAATTTGAGGCCTTGTATTTGTCCAGAATGACTCTAGGCTCTTGTATAT
>CAOJBJ013687271.1:0-11281 GCA_948291685.1 Euphorbia celastroides | reverse complement strand
ATTATGTTGGTATAACAATATTTCTTTAGCAATTTTAGGACATCTCAAAAAAATTATTGATATTGTGAATCCAATTTCCAGTCTCCTTGGGTAACTGCAAGACAAGAACACCGTCAGGGAGACCGACCGTTTTACCGGCGTGGCCTCTCCGATGGTTAAGTAAGATTTCGGGATAAGGTGTAGAGAGTGTATTGAAAGTGTGGAGAGAAAGTTAACCTTGTTATTCCCGAGGAGCTGCCCTTTTATAGGGAGCTTGGAGAGGCCGGAGGGGACCAGTGGTGACGTGGCGCCTGACAATGATGGGATTTTGGCACGGTCTGACAGTTCCCTTGTGTTTTTCGGGCCACGCCACGCTGATAGTAATGGTCATTTGTACTGCCGTAACAGTATTGTCGGGTGGCACAGTGTGTACTTGCTCCGCGACGAACACCTTTGTCTTTATCGGGGTGGCTCTCCTCGACGGACTGGTGGGCCTTTTGGACGGCGAGCTCGGGAGTCCTCAGCGCGGGATCTGGACCCAAGCTAGTTAAAGGTTGAACTAACTCGAGTATAACCTAGCTGTATTTCTCTTATTGATATCACTGAATATATTAATCCTGTGGAAAAGGTTTTGCAATTTAAAAAATACGAAAGATCATACAACTTGTGTGGCTCCAACGTCGCAAATAATTAATTTTATATAATTAAGAAACAACAACCGCAAATATTTTATAAAAATCGAGAATTTTCCTGCGCAGTCATTTTATACAAGTCCGCCGTAGTTGCCGTTAAATCAGCTTACCTTACCGTTGTTTATTTCAAAGTTTGATTGAAAAAGTCCACAAATCCAACGATCCTCAGCCCTTCCAATTAAACTGGTCACATAAGCTTTACAATAACCACTTGCATCATTATATTAATTGATAGCATATCCCATTATTAACTGTTATTAATTCCAATCTCACATACATTCACTCTTACTAATGCTTTTTCTAGATTTTGAAAAAGTTCAAATACGTTCAAAGTCGTTTCAGTTTAATTGTTTTTATCACTGTTTAAAAGAATATCATTTTTCAAGAAATCAAACGCACAATTTTTTTTTAATTTTATGTTTCCCAATGTGGATCATAATGTTTGGATGCTGTTTATATGATTCTTTTTAATATTTATATTGGTATATTGAAATGCTTTTATTAAAGGTTTATTAATGATTAAGAACTTGATGCTCTTTATGAGTATATTCAGTGAAATTAAAACATGAATCTTCTTCCACATATTTAATTTATGCTGTTAAGTGAGTTACATCTGATACTAGCGAATGGACTTTCTATTGCATGGTAAACCAGACTGAGGCTTTGAAAACGAGTAAAATGCATGTTTTATGTTGAAAATTGATTTTGTCTATTGAGAAAGATTGATTAACGTTGATAAAAACATTGTTTGAAATTAACTTTTGTAAGTGAAAGTTTAAAAACTTATTCATTCTCATGAATATTTTCATTTTATTTAAGATATTTTAAGACTAAAATTCTCAACTTTAAAGTGGAGAATCGCTATATTCAGATTATTTCATTCCGGCCATGTCCAATTGTTACGTCAAATTGCATTTTTACACTAGTTTTTCTCTATTTTTAGAGTCGATCAGTACATTTACTCCAACTATTTAGGCCTTAAATCTTTTAATTAAATTAAAGTAATTGTATAACATATAATTATCTTATTTAATATATTTCATGCAATGGATAATTACTCACTAAATATAATTAAGACAAATAAAATCACTTATTAAATAAAAATGTTAATAACTTATTAAAGTGTTCACTATGTTGAGAGAAAAATATAATTTAATGGATGATATCAACTCAATTACGGTGAAATGGAAGATAAAATTTATATGTAATGTAAATCCAACTAAGATATTGTAGACTTTGACAGTGTGTGTTCTACGAATTTAAACCATTTTAGAATGTAATAAACCAAAAAGAATATTTATTGATTAAATGTTTTTGCAAGATGTAAAAGTGTGTTAAAAATTGTTTTGTTGCTTAATGTAAAAAATCACAATAAATATATAATAAAATCACATAACAATGAAGGAGTGTTTCTCTTAGCTTATGGATTATAGCTTATTGGATTATAATCTGTTTTTTGAGAAGCTTGGAAGTGAAGCTTTTTGCTTTTTTTACTTATAAGCTACTTATAAGGTGAAAAAAGGAAACAAACACACTCTAATAAGATAACATCAGATTATAAGCAATAAGATATAATCCATAAGCTAAGAGAAACACCCCTAAATGAATGGAAGTTGACATTTTTTGTAGAATACAATTACTCAAAAGGTTAATCATTTGAATTTTAATTTGAATTTATTCGAATTAGCCCCTTTTACAAAATTGGTGGATCCACCCAAAGTAAATGAAAATATTTTTAGTTGATATGCATATATTTTTTTCATTATTTTAATATTAAATTTCATATACTTAAACTTAATTAGCAATTAAATAAATTCATGGATTTGTTGTTAGATATAATTGGTGAAATTTTCTATCATACATATATGGAAAGATTTTTCACTAATTGTTACCTGTGCATTCTTTGATAATTTTTATTTGACAAAACCCATCTGGAGCGCACAAAACGCCCCTCAACCCTCTATAGTTGCAAATGTTTTATTTAATCTTCTGAATTTGATAAAAGTGTACCTTCTAACACTCTCATTGCCACGTGTCAACTTTGTATTGATTTTAAAAAATATATTAAAAATTAACTTTTTGAAAAGTCAAACCAACTATAATTTAACACGTGGCAATGAAGGGGCTGAGAGGTACACTTTGACCAAGTTCAGGGGTGCTAAATGAGACTTATGCAATTATAGGGGGCTGAGGGCCTTTTGTTGCCAACTATAGAAAGTCCTGAATGCGTTTTGTCTTTCTATTTTCATTTTTCATACATAGATTATTTTTATATAAATTATCTGAGATATCAATGCATCACATGTGAACTACATTAGTTTAAACTTAAAAGGATCCAATCATTTCTAAAATCCCCCCCAAAAAAAAGTTGGGTTTGCTAATATTTTTATGATTTTAATTTTTACTATTAGTACTCTTACAATATGTATATGGGAGGTTTTTGAGCTCAAAACTCATTCTCTTTAAAAAATTTTAATTATTATATTTTTTCAAATGGCCTAATCCAAGAAAGGGATAAATAACTTTGCCACGAAGTCATCGAATTGAACTTTAGTTAATTATATTAATTAGAGCGTGTTGTATTCAGCTATATTGATTAATTGTCTATGTCAATATTAGTATTTGCTTTTGGGACAAGATCTTTTCAAAGATATAAGCTAGCATTTCCGTATGTTACACAAACAAGTGCCGGTCTTCTTGATAGGATATAAACATTTGCCAAAGTCAACTTTTCATTTATAAATAAAGTTATATTTTGTTTTATTCTTGGTCTAGTTAAATATATTCAATTCCGAGTCCCAACTGCCCTCTTTAAATAATCTCGTGTCGTTATATTTATTATTATTTTAGCTCACGTTTGATAGAATGCCAATATTTGAAAGATTCAAGATAAGGCAAATCAGGCAAAATCGGATCTTATGTATTGGTTTGGCTATGTTTTCTTATTTGTTACCAGGAACGATGATTCTGATGAAAAATTTACAATTGAAACAACGCAATAGGTATTTATCAGCTTAAACTGGATGTTCTATATATATATACAAAATTTTACTCTTAAAACATGTGTGAGCAAATTCAAACCAATTGATCGATTGGTTGACAAAGAAAAGTGCAAGTAGAGTATAATAATATGGGTTGATTCCTAATTTAGAAGCTCTATCGTGAGTGGGGCTGGAATCGAGGGAAGCTATTTCGAGGAGCTCGGTTTTCGAATTGATAAAAGCTTGTTCGAACTTGACTCGTTAGTGAATGAACTTGTTCGTGAATAAAAATTTTAAGCTTAATTTGTAAAACGAGCTGATATTGAGCAATGAGATACTCGACTCGAAAACTCACAAACAAGCTTGATAATAAATAATATGTTCTACCCAAAAGTACGGGAAATTTTATGGTGTGTTGAGCTTATGGGAGGACTTAAGGGGTTTCTTGGGAGCATAAGGTGAATTTTTTATAAAGAAAAAAAGAAACGAAAGCACCGAAAAATTAAAGGACGAAAAATGATGGAAAATTAAAGAATTGAGTAAAATTATGTTTGAGTGTTGAGGGATAAGTTTACAAAGAAAACTAACATTATAAGTACGTATATGCCCTTAACATATAATATTGCAGACTGAATAAAAACCAGTAAATTAGTAAAAAGAACAAAAGTGAAAATGGAAAACAAAGTTAGTTTTTTGTTGAAATTCCACTGAATCTGTTATGTGGATTGCCCAGAACTTAAAAGCCCAAAGGCCCAAGAGTAATGTGAAGCCCAGCAAAAAACCAGACCAATGTTGCCCTAAATGAAGGAGTATATAAGCAGCCCTATAACCAGAAGTTAGGGTTACGATCATTTTCTCTTTGAGCGCCGATAAAGTTTTCTCTCTGGTTTTCTCTTGTTTTTTCTTCTGCGATTGAAGAAGTTTTCAGAGGAGTTTCGTGCTTGAAGAGATTTCTCTACTAAAGATGTTTGAGAAAGAAGGTGTACTCGTTCCTTTCTTTCATGTTCTGTTTGTTTAGCTTGTATATTCTTCTGTTTAAAGAAATTAGGGCACAGTTGGTTTGGTTTAGGGTTTCATTGCTTGTACTTTGGATTATATGTTCTTGCGATTGTGATCTATGACATTGTATCATTCTTTGGCTATTTTCTTGAGCTTCGGTAATAAAAGAAACCGCACAGTATGCACACACACAAGAGGATATAGTCTAGGAGCCGTAAAAAGCACTAAGAAACCTCGTTAAAAAAATATATCGAACTGTGTTGATTGTTTTTTATTCTGTTTGTAACCTGTGTTAAATCGATTAAAGAACTAGAAATTTAGGCATTACATGTGGTATCAGAGCATCTAGGGTTACCTGAATTGAATCTTTAATTGATTTTTTGTTGTTCTGTTAATGCACGCTTAAGAATTTCGTTTCCGCAGATTTTTCTTATTCTGTTTTAGAACACATCTTTAATCGACCTAGGGTTAGTATTTATCGATTGTTTTCTGTGCTGGTCTAGTTAATCTTTGTGCTACAGAATAGTTGTAATCTAATCGATCTAGTTTATAGGTTGATTGTATATGAGATTTTTTCCTTTCAGGCTTTGTTATGTTTAGATCTATTGTTTTGTGAGTTTTGGTTTCAAAATATCTCACTACTCCTTTGTATTTTTTTTGACTAAGGCTGGTGAAGTTCCACTGAAAGTTTCTTGAGGAATTTCTGGAACATAGTCAAATTGATCTAAACTGAATAAGCTTGCGAGGTAATCTCTAAACTTGCTTCTTTTATTTTTCCTGTGTTTTATTGCACTGTTAAAGGAAGAACTCCAGAAAGAGTATAAACTTCATCTCTGTAAGTTTCTCCTACTCAATCTCATTGTTGTTGAAAGTGTGACCTGAGATGCTCTTTGTATGATGAGATTTTTGATCTGAAACTTGTTTGATATTAGCTGAAGTAGAATTACAGATAAACTGTCTTGTTTGTTATGTGATTATTGAGATTTGTACTCTGTGTGCTTTAGCTAGTTTAAGATGGAATCTAGTTGTATCTGTTTAGTTGATGAACTTCTTCTCTCTCTCTAGTTTCATAGAGTTAGGAGTTATAAAGTTCTTGTCTTCTGTCTTAGGCTCTGTTTTGTCCTTTCTCTCTTAAATCAATCTGCTTAGTGTTAACATATAAGATAGTCAATATGTTTATAGCTAAAGTAACTCTAGACAAGTTTAATGGTAAAAATGACTATCACATAAAGAAAAATAAACTAACTGCAGTATTGATGCAATAAAAATTTCATAAGGCATTGCTAGGTAGAAATAACTTAGCTGAAAATCTCACTGAATAGGATAAGGATGAAGCTATGGATATAGCTTACTCAAATATCATCCTTAATCTGTCAGATAATGTTCTTAGGAGGGTTAGAGAGTGTACAACTGCACCTGAACTTATAGATAAGCTAGATGAAATGTTCCTAACAGCTAATACTGCTAGAGTAGCTTATCTTAAAGAACAGCTATACAGTTTTAAAATGAACCCTCAAAAGAATGTTGATGAGAACTATAATGAGTTTCAGAAACTCATTATATAACTGGAAAATGCTAACATTGACATTAAAGAAGATGACCAGACTATACTTTTACTAAACTCAATACCTGATAAATATAAGTTCTTAAAAGAGGCTTTACAATATGGTAGGGATGAGTTAGAAGTAGAAGATATAATTTCTGCCTTGAGAATGAAAGAGTTAGAATTAAAAATTGAGATGAAAGGTAAACCACAGACTGAGGAAGGGTTATTTGTTAAGTGTAAAAAGAAAAGTAGAAAGAAGAAGAGAGTCTAAAACTGAACCTACACCTACTAATAATCCTGCACAGTCTAATGCTAGTACTGAAACTAGTAAACCTGTAAAACAGTATGTTTGTTATTTTTGTGGTAAACCTGGTCATACTAGAAAGTACTGTAGGCTCAGGTTAAGTGGAGCACCTAAACCAAACTTAAAAGAAAATGCAAAAGCCAGTAATAACATTGTTGTAAATGATGAAATAGAGGCCTTAACTGTAAGTCAAACTAGAAATAGTGAAGCCTGGGTTCTAGACTCAGGCTGTACCTTTCATATGACTCCAAGACTGGATTGGTTCATTGATTATGAACTATACAGTGGAGGAAGAGTACTAATGGGCAATGACAGTACATGTGATATTAGAGGTATAGGAAGCATACAAATTCTTTGTGACAATGGTAATAAATTTGTCTTAAAAGATGTCAAGCATGTTCCTAAGATTAAAAGAAATCTAATCTCACTAAGCTATCTAGACTCTAAAGGCTTACAGTTTAACTTTGAAGGTGGAGTTCTAAAGGTTTTGAAAAATTATAGAATTCTTTTTACAGGAAGCCTGTCTAAAGGACTCTATTATTTTGATGGCTCTGTTCTATCTGGTTCTACTAATTTCATCTCTGAACAGGATAAAATAACTCTTTGGCATAAAAGGCTTGGTCATATAGGACAGAAGGGTCTAGAGAACTTAGGTAAAACTGGTTTACTTGATTTACCTAAGAAAATAGATCATGAAATTTGTGACATCTGTAAAATGGGAAATGCACATAAACAGAGTTTTAATACTGCCAACTGTGTGTCAAAAACCTTATTAGAATATGTTCATAGTGACCTATGGGGCTCACCCTATGTTCCTCTGTCTTTGTCTCATTGTCAATATTTTGTAACATTCATAGACAACTGTTCTAGAAAAGTTTGGGTTTATTTCTTAAAGAATAAATTTGATCTGTTAGATAATTTCATAGAATGGAAACATCTAGTTGAGAATCAGACTGACTTGAGAATTAAAACTCTTAGAACTGATAATGGATTAGAATTTATTAATGATCAGTTTAATGAATTCTGCTCTAAAAATGGGATTCGGAGACATAGGACATGTGCTTATACCCCTCAGCAAAATGGAGTTGCTGAGAGGTATAATAGAACTATTCTAAACAAGGTTAGATTTCTGTTAATTGAATCAGGTTTAAGCCACTATTTTTGGGCTGAAGCAGTATCTACTGATGTATACCTGATCAATAGGTCTCCAAACTCTGTGTTAAATTTTAAATGTCCTAATGAGATTTGGTATAAAAGACATGTGAGCTACAGTAACCTTAAAACTTTTGGATGTCTGGCTTATGTGTTAAGTAGGGAGTCTAAACTGGATCCTAGAGCTAGAAAATGTGTATTCTTAGGATATCCAGATGGTATAAAAGGTTATAAGCTGTGGTCATTAACTGATAAGAAAATGATTGTAAGTAGGGATGTAAATTTTAATGAGACTGTATTCCCTAAATCACTGAGTAACTCAGAGACAAGTAGAACTCAGCAGAATGTCACTCCATTTGGGTGGAGTTAGATAAGTTAGAGTATAACTATCAAGCTAATCCTCAACCTGATTTACATGCTGATGACATTAACATACAAAATGAATAGGAATTAGATCATAATCTAAATGATAATGAATCTGATAACACTGATCATGATACTCAACAAATTGATAATGATGAGATAGATAATCAGAATAACAGACCTAGAAGGGAAACAAGATTTCCTACTAGATTTAGGGACTTTGTTATATATGATTGTAATTATACTAAATCTGTTGAATTTGCTATGTTGACTGCTGAGAATGTTGAGTTTACTGAACCTAAAACTTTTTCTGAGGCTAAGACTAGTAAAGATTGGAATAACTGGTTAACTGCAATGAATGAAGAAATTAATTCTTTAAATAAAAACTAGACCTGGAAATTAGTTCCAAAGCTTGAAGGGAAAAAGGTTATAGGTTATAAATGGGTGTTTAAAAGAAAACTTCCTATTCCTGGTGTTGAAAAGGAGAGATTAAAGGCCAGATTAGTAGCCAAAGGTTACTGTCAGGTAGAAGGGATAGATTATAATGAGATTTTCTCACTTGTTGTAAAACATGTGTCAATTAGGATACTTTTGTCTCTTGTAGCTCTATATGACTTAGAGCTAGAGCAAATGGATGTAAAGACAGCTTTCTTACATGGAAACCTTGAGGATGAGCTTTACATGGCACAACCTGAAGGTTTCACTATAAGAGGAAAAGAAAATTATGTCTGTAAATTGCTAAAATCATTGTATGGTCTTAAACAGTCACCTAGAAAATGGTACTTGAGATTTGATCAGTTTATGACTAGTTCTAATTTTAAAAGATGCAGTTATTATCCTTGTGTGTATTTTAACAAACAGTTGAATAATCAGTATATATATCTATTACTATATGTTAATGATATCCTGATAGCCTGCAAGGATAAGTTAGAAATTGATAAATTGAAGTCTAGGTTAAATAGTACTTTTGAAATGAAAGATTTAGGGCCAGCAAGAAGGATTTTAGGAATAGACATCCTAAGAAACAGAAGTCAAGGTTTATTGTTCTTAACTCAAAGTGATTACATTACTAAGATGTTAAATAACTTTGAATTGAATAAAAATAAACATGTTAACACTCCTGTTGGTGCACATTTTAAATTGCAAGCTAGTTCTAAAGAATTGAAACCTGAAGAATCTGAGTTTATGCAAAATGTTCCTTATCAAAATGTTGTTGGATCTTTGATGTATGCCATGATTTGTACTAGACCTGACATTGCACATGTTGTTAGTCTTGTTAGTAGATTTATGAGCAATCCTAATAGAGAACATTGGAATGCTGTAAAGTGGTTAACTAGGTACTTACATGGTAATTCAACTGTATGTTTGATGTATAAAAGATCTGCTGGGAATAACATAGTGATAGAGGGATATTGTAATTCTGATTATGCTTCTGGTCTTGATAGGAGAAGGTCTACTACTGGTTTTTGTTTTACTTTGGGTGGTAATTTAATAATCGAAAATCTAGCTTGCAGCACATAATAGCCCTATCAACCATAGAGGCAAAGTATATTGCTCTTACAGAGGCAATAAAAGAAGCTCTATGGTTGAAAGGGATACTGAATGAGCTTGGTATTAAATAGGATGTTGTGAATGTAAATTGTGATTCTCAGTCTGCCATACATTTAAGCAAGAATTCTGTATATCATGAAAGAGCCAAACATATTGATATAAGATTACATTTTGTGAGAGATATTATTGCTTCTAATATTGTGACTGTGAGTAAGATTCACACTTCTGTTAATCCTGCTGATATTTATACTAAAGTGGTCTCTGTTGATAAATTACAGGCTGCTTTGAAGAAATTGAGAGTTGTGCAGTTTGACTGTGTGTCAAACGGTGCCCTCAGTTTGGGAGATGGTTAGAAATTACCCACTTTGTGAGTGTGTATACTGTGCTGAGGATGGCTGGTTACTTTGGAGGTAAAGCTCTGGCCAAAGGTGGAGAATGTTATGTGGATTGCCCAGAACTTAAAAGCCCAATGGCCCAAGAGTAATGTGAAGCCCAGCAAGAAACCGGACCAATGTTGCCCTAAATGAAGGAGTATATAAGCAGCCCTATAACCAGAAGTTAGGGTTACGATCATTTTCTCTTTGAGCGCCGATAAAGTTTTCTCTCTGGTTTTCTCTTGTTTTTTTCTGCGATTGAAGAAGTTTTCAGAGGAGTTTCGTGCTTGAAGAGATTTCTCTACTGAAGATGTTTGAGAAAGAAGGTGTACTCGTTCCTTTCTTTCTTGTTCTGTTTGTTTAGCTTGTATATTCTTCTGTTTAAAGAAATTAGGGCAAAGTTGGTTCGGTTTAGGGTTTCATTGCTTGTACTTTGGATTATATGTTCTTGCAATTGTGATCTCTGACATTGTATCATTCTTTGGCTATTTTCTTGAGCCTTCGGTAATAAAAGCAACCCCACAGTATACACACACACGAGGATATAGTCTAGGACCCGTAAAAAGCACTAGGAAACCTCGGTAAAAAAATATGTCGAACTGTGTTGATTGTTTTTTATTTTGTTTATAACCTATGTTACATCGATTAAAGAACTAGAAATTTAGGCATTACAGAATCGATGGAACTGAAATTAGGGGATCATTAATGAAAATGAATGAAATGTGGTTCAAGTGAGATCTTGTTTTGTGCCAAGCATATGAATTGGCTATACACTCTTTAGCCTAGAAACAAGCAAAGCCTAATCAGATTGCTATAAGAAGTAACCATAAACTGTTCATTCTCAATTCACTTATATAACTCTTATTTGTTACTATTCAAAGGAGAACGACTCATTGTTCAAGATTGATGCATTTTCTTCAAAAAACTTTGAAATTTCTTTTTTAAAAATATTGATGCATCGTAGTCAATTTTATTAGCCATAAAATCCACTTGCTTGTAGCAAGGAAACTATATACCCAAATTTAGTTCTCACACAAGCTTGGAAATTATAATTGATGTATGGTTAGAATTATGGAAAATTGTACAATTAGAGAATAGGTACCACCACTTTGGACCACAATCATCAGCTATTCCACTTCTAACACTCTCTTCCTTGTGAAAAGTGGGCCTCTTATTTACCCTTCTTTTTCTATGTATTAATTTGTGGTTCATTTAATTTCTGGTATGGTATTTTTCTAATGATCTCAAATCCAAATTTCTGTGTGTTTTGACATTTGAACTACTTCAATACTAAATAATGCAGTTTATAATTGTCAATCAATTTGTTTAATTAATCAAAT
>CAOJBJ013685298.1:0-13280 GCA_948291685.1 Euphorbia celastroides | reverse complement strand
TAATTTCTGTGTTTTTTTAACAATTCAAATTTTATTAAGATCGGGCTGCCCAATGTGACCGCAAAAAAATGGAAACCGGAGCTAAGCTCGGTCCCATCAATAAAATACAATTTACAAATCGAATTATATTAAGGACCTGTTCTTTTAGATTGAACTGAACTGAACTGAATGAAACTTAACTGAACTTTAATAGTGGCAGAATGAAACTTAATGTCAGAGATTTAATGTAAATTTAATGAAACTTATTGCAACTTAATGAAATTCAATATTGGACTCAAATGACTCGAAATTTAATAAGTTTTATTCTTATTAAAAGTGTATTAAAATTGAATCAATTGAATGCAACTTATGTAAAACTTAGTAGAAACTTAATGAATCTGATATGAAATGTTCAAAACTGAAACTTAATGAGTCTGAATTGAACTGAACATAATGGAACTGAACTAAAATGAATGAAAATTAAGTTGAAAATAACAGGGCCTTATATGAATATATGCTACAATTCCAATCATCAAGAGAACTTTGATCTTTTTTTCTTTAACGAGCTTACATATATAGAACTTAGGTATATGATTGCAAATCCTATCTAATATGCTGCCGTAATCAAATTAGTAATGGGATCACGGTCAATTAGCATCTAGATGAAAGCACACCATATGATATATTATGTAAAATAATCAAACAAACTACGCAAAATTCTTTTTGGCTGCTAGAATTTCTCTGAAGTCGCAATTGACTAATAATTTTGTTTAATAAAATTTGACCAGAGTTCATTTATATTATGGAAAATTAAGAGCTCCGAAAATGTGTATTTGCTTACATAATACCATGGTTTTCAGACCCGGAACGGTCATCGAACCGGTGAAGAGATCGGTTTATGGATTTAAAGTTTAACTGGATTAATTCGGTGGTCGAACCGGATTTTTTATAAATATATTAAAATATTAATTAAAAAAATAAATTATTATTAAGTATGTAAATATAAGTTTATCTTACTAACAAATAATAAAATTTTTAAATTAATACTCTATATGTTGATATTTCTATTAAAAATACAATACAATGTAATCTAGTGAAATAATTGATCAACTAAATGAAGTTAGTTGGAATTCGATCATATCTTATATATTGTGAAAAATTAATAAATTTGATTTATATTGTATAAAAATTATTTGTTTAAACAACAAATTTATAACTTTAAATCCAATATTCTAAATAAAAAAAAATAAAAGTTTTAAGAAATAATTTATTGTTGGATTGAAAATTATTTTAAAATATTAAATATACATTATATGAAATAAGTTAAAATGTAATTGAAAGAAATGATTTAAAGTATAAGATTAAAATAACCAATTTACAATCAACTAATTACATTAGTCTAATGGTAATGTATGTTGGCCTTAAGTATGAGGTCTCAAGTTCAAATCTCATGTTCAACATTGTATTTTTTTTAAAAGTGTAAAGAATCAACAAACCAAAACGGTTAGACTGGCCGGTTTGCAGTTGAACCGGAATTGGACAAAAACGGGATAGAATCCGACTGGATCATAGACCGGTTCCGATCCGGTCCGGTTTGAGTTTCAAAAGTATGCAATAATACCAATTAGCATCTAAACTCTATTGTAAAGTCAAAATTGAATTAGAATAGAATAGGCGACAAAGAGCTGACACTTGGAATTAATAAACCAAAGTCAAACCGGCAATGTTGACCTAAGACCACGTGTGTATAAAACCCCAAATCAGCATCCGAAATCAAAATGCGAAACTGTTGGTGAAATCAACGATGGAATTGGTTTCGTGGGCAATGCGGAGATACTGGGACGAAAGAGATACCAAAGAATCGACGGTGGAAACAGAAAGAACAAAATGAAGGTGATCAGGATTGGAGATCACGGCAGTCCACGTATTAGCTTTGAAGATTGCGAATTTTGAAGATTGAAGCTGTTGGGGAAGATAAAGGGCGCTTACGTAAATATGATGTTCAAATTGGCGGGAAATGTTGGACAGCTCAATAATGACAGTTTTTTCGGAAACAGGCGAATTCAGGCGGCCATCCCCCAAGAAGAATTTGAGGCCAGGCTTGTTTATGAGATTTATAAGGCTTTCAAACAAACTCAATGATATTTCTTTTCTTTTTTATTTTTGAGGACTTTATTTTTTTCAATTACTTTGTTAGAGGTGTTCAGTGCATTTTTCTTTTGAATTTTCCTTTCAAGTGTTAATATTACTTGAAAGCTGTTGGCTAGCTAGTCCCTTGTACTTTTTCATGTATAAAAGTCTTTATCCACAATAAAATTCATATGTATTTTTCAATAATTTAACATTTAAGTATGTTTTCTTCAACTTTTAAAACCTAAACTGAAATGAACTTAACTTAACTGAATTTAACATTTTTCTTAGCAGGCGTCCAAACTGAATTTAGATTATAAGGGTTTTAGGTTCAAATTCAGTATGCGTGAGGAGAGATGAAATTTTTCTATATATTAAATTAAAAATAACTGCATCATATTTTGAAAATAATTTTTTTTACAAAAAAGATAACATTTTCAATTTTGAATAGAAAAAGTAGAAAATAAGCAATAGTTCATGCCAATTTACAAAGCTCACTTTACGGCGACTTCATGTAAATCTCGCCCGGCGTGTTTATGCTAAACCAGTGACGAAACCTATTTAATGTAAATATAAATAGAAACTAAAATTTTCCTCTTTTTTTTTCATTTTTTGTTTATCAGATCATTATCATATGTAGATAGCTTTCGAATGAATAAACATGTCATATATCATTATTTTTTCAAGAAAAGTGGATTTATGTAAAACTAAAAGAGATTAGCAGCACAAATCAGAAGCATATTAAACCACTATCCTATTGCTTCATCCAACCGAAAAGGACCGGGGAATAGTACACAATTTTGCACAATCATTCTATTTTTTTTCCAAATAAACAATAGTTATATAATATATCACATCATATTAAATAGTAACTTTAATGGTGAATATTTTAATCTAGTGGTTGAGATCGAATGAATTACATTTGGTGTGGGATGAAGATTATTCTTTGTATTTTTTTTCTACATAACATTATAATATCTAAACACAATTATTTGATATATTCATATTAACTAAAACTAGTGCACTTCACATGCGATGCACAATTAAATTATTTGTAATCAAATTAAATTTTGAAAATAAAGATTTTGGGTACATGTTAATTGATACATCTACTCATTGCATTATTTTCAAATTCAAATTTACTTGATCAAATAATAAAAATATTTATTATCATCCGTACATAAATCTTTTAAAAAATATAAGGTTGAAAAGGTAATTTAGAATTTTTTTGTTTTTATTTGATATATTCAATAAAATCTATAATCATCATCCAATGGTAAACGCCTAAAATCGGATAAAATAACAGAAAACTTAAACAAGATAATGAGTAATGGGAGAAACAAACAATTTTATGCTGTTGAAATGAATTAAGCCTATAAAAATTCAAGAGCAATGAATAGACTTTGTTAAAAACTGCTTCAAGCTACAAGAGTACTAGATAACATGTTTCAGTAGCATTTTACTTGAATAAATGGTCAAAAAAAATTAATGGTTTTGTGGTCACTGGTAAGGAATACTTTTTCGTTTAACAGTTTGTCAGCTCTGAAATTGGAAACAGCACAGCTTCTTATCCTCCCATTTTTTCTACTTTTTTTCCCCTTTTAGGCACCATATTTCTTGCTTTCCCAGCTTCCCTAATATTTAAGGTTGTATAACGATCTTCATTTAAACCAAAATATAGCAAAAAGTATGATAATCACCTTCAAATTTTTAGATTTTGCAATTAGTTTTCCAGTTTAAATTTTTTTTAACACATTGTTAGTAATATAAGCTCTTCAACTGGACATAGTTTTTGAATAAGCTTTATTCATTAGCAGAACTTTAGAGATAAGATAGACAGTACATGTATAATTTAGGACATGTTTAAAAATCTTTCTCGAAAACCTTTCATACAACAATAAATTCTAGCTTTCAGCAACAAATTTTGTCTCTTCATACCGAGTAACTAAAAGTCAGTTGATATTTCTTTCCCAAAACTAAATTTATTGGTAATAGGAAAGACTTGAAAATAAAGCTTTTGGAGACCACAATATGAAAAATCAATCTCTAACATATGACATACATACATAAAAGAAAATGTAATTTAAATCTTTTGATCAATTAGTAAATTCTATTATACTGTTCAAAGTTTTATACGCTGCTTTATTGATTATACAACTATTCATAAAAAAACCAAGAAATTACGCATGTTAGAGTAGTTTTGTTGGTGGAAGGAGGAGAAGTGAGGGACCATAGTTAGTTAAAGTAGTAATAAATAATCCAAATTATAACTTAAGCTCTCCCTTAATCCTCTCATCATCACCCTATCAACCCTTTCATCCTTCAATGCCACGCCATTTTCTCCCCTAACTAATCATTTTATATATTCATCTCTCTCTTAACTGTTTTCCCCAACGGTTTTCATTCGCCTCCTTTGGCGGGAACCAATTCCCGAAATTTGTTTCCCCTGCGTTGCATCTCTTCCGTGCTCCAGAGTGTTCAATCGCGGATCTGAAAAGGACTTTATATTGGTACACACGCACGAGATCACTTGTCTTCTTCGTCCTTTTGTTTCCTCGAGCTTCCATTTCTGCTTCTCTCTCGCTTTTCAGGTAATCCTTCCGATCCTTATTTATTTGATTTATTCTTTATTTATTTCTGCTCATTGTTTTGTTCCGGCGGATCTTGTTTTCCGAGCAGTTGCCGTCGCCGATTATGGAGAAAAGTTCATCTCCGGCTGCCGATGCCAAATCTTCTTCTTCTCCGACTCCTGAATCGCCGTCCGTTAACTCGTCTTCGACTTCCGATAGCAGTACTCTGCAGTTTGCTTCCAATTTCACTTCACTCTACCACTCGATTTTCCCGCCAAAATCATCTTCCTTGCCGGAATCGTTTTCATTCTCTCACTCGCCGTCCACCTCCTCTCCTTCTTCCACCGCAATAATCGAGCAGTTTGATACGGAGCACCGTCTGAACCAGGCGCGTCTTGTTTTGGAGTTTCAGGAGCTTATGGATTGTTACGAGCTCTCTCTAGCGCGACTCCAATCACTCACCAAACAGATCGAGTTGCTTCGCCAAGAAAATGACGATCTCAGATTGGCCAACCGTAATCTGCTCCAGTTTATCAATATTGCTTCTCAGGCAGCCATTCCTCGCCGCTTTAACAGCCACGATTCTGTTGAGCCAAGCCAGATAGAAGATCGGAATGCGGCAAAGATCACGGCGCCTAAAAGCATCTCCGTCCGGTCAAGCGGTTATCTCAAGGCGAAACAAGCGAGTGCAGGCAATGGCGGTCAGTGCACTTCCTCAACTCGTCGAAGAATCGCAGATCGTCATCTGGATCAACTCGCCTCAGACTCGGTGAGTCTAAATTACCTTTTGATTGTGTTCATTCCATCCGGCTTCTCCTTTATATTGTTTGTCGATGAATTTCAATTGTAGCTTTTGATGAAAAAAGGAAATGTTACAGTGCGAACAGGTGCAGCCAAGAGTGTGTGTGCCAGGGGGAAGCACGGGGGAGAACGTGGCAGTGGAGTTGGAGGTGTACAATCAAGGGATGTGGAAGACTGAGCTGTGCAACAAGTGGCAGGAAACAGGCGCGTGTGCGTACGGAGAGCATTGCCAATTCGCGCACGGAATAACAGAGCTGAGGCCGGTGATAAGGCACCCCAGGTACAAGACTCAGGTCTGCAGGATGGTTCTGGCCGGAGAAGTCTGCCCCTACGGCCACAGGTGTCACTTTCGCCACTCTCTTACTCAGCAGGAGGAGCTCTCGCTTCTCACCAACCGCTGAGGTCTATTCTATTTCTCTCTTATATTCATAATCCTATACCAAACAGAAAACACACACAAATAATAAAGGTGGAAACAAAATGGACTCTTTTTTTTTTTTGTATTTTCATATGGTTATATTCGTGAACAGAATACAACTATGAGTATGCCATACTTGAGGGAATTATGCTGTAAGGATGATTTTTTTGTTGTTCAATGCAACTCTAGCTTGGTCTCAAATTCGTTATTTATGTTCTTCTTTCTGTATATACGTCTAAAGGGCAGATGAAATGAACTATTGGTTGGCTACTTGTAAATCCAAAGGCAAGCTAGGATATAAAGTCGATTTTTAATTGATTCAGAGAGCTGGCAACTGATAAAATTATAGGCCTTCTCCAAACATGGGTTTAACTCGGCCGGGGAGGAGCAAAATTTGTAGGGGTTCTTCCACATCTAAATAGGGTGTTTATTGATTAGTTCAGTTGAATAATCCAACTGAATTAAACACACCACAATCAGATATACTAAATATTTATATAAATCGAATCAATGGAAATAAAAGAAATGACTTGTTAGTATTGTTGATGCAATTCGGTTATTTTTGTTTTCAATGTTTTATTTTAAAAATGAATAACTATTTGTATTCCTTCTATGTATCTTTTTTTGTATTAGAGCCTTCTATATATCTTTAATAGAGAATAAATATGGCTAATAACTTTCTACGTATAAACTTATAACTCTAAATGAGGTTGTGTTTAGCTCGGTGTTTAATTCGACTCAATTAACAAATAAACACTTGGTAAACAAAATTTTTGACTCCAAATATAAATGAGTTGAACATGAATCAAAGCTCGACTCGTTAGCCAGTGAAAAAAATTGATAAGCAGACCACGAAGCTTGATTATTATTTTATATATAACACATTATAAAACATAAACAAGATATAATTATAAAAAATTAAAGCAAACAAAAATATGAGTTAATTTTTATGATATATTTTTTTTTCTCAATTCTATAATTAGTCATGTACACTTACAAGTGTCAACCACTCGTTCATTTAACGTGGTAGTTGTCTCCCTCTCACTCTCACCCTCAAGACTTATTTAGTATTGTTGTTGCGGTTGTTCTGAAAAATTACTTTCGTAAGTTTTTTATTTTAAACAATATGTTTCGTTTTTCATACCGACTAATTAAGAACTGTCAGATTTATATTTTAATCAAAACAAATACTTCTACAAAAAAGCATTAAAGTGGGGCTTTCCAAAAAAATTACTTTGAAATAAGCAATATCAACACTCTTAATCTTTTCGTCCAACTTCACTTTTAGGTGCTTGCATTTCTTACGGAATATGTTTTTTATATCTTTTGAACTTGTTGTCGGATAGTTTTTGTACAATTAATTGTTTTCTAATTATTGAATTGAAAGTGAGTTCATAAACGATATCACAATAATTTGCTAAATACTATTTTTTTTTTATCATTCTGATAAGAAGTTCATATTATTAAATATTCATTTTGATGGAAGAATGAATATACTTAGAACTTATTTTTAACTTTTTTTTTTATTTTAGCACATTCTTTAAGATTATTTTGCTTTATTAATTAATACTTGTTAGATTGATAAGTACTCTTTGACTTCGTATATTTTGCCAAAGGATGTCATTAGTTTTATCTATTTTACATGTTGATGAAAGCATTACTAATATCGTGAATGATATGAATGAGACATTTATTAAAAGTTTGTGAACAGCTCATGAACAAATGAACTTTTAAACGAGCTAATTCAAACATGATTTTCAGCTCTTTTTGAGCTTGGCTCGGCTCATGGTAGATTAAAAGTTAAATTAATAGACTAAACTTGAATGTGGCATGACTTAGCTTGGCTCAATTTGTTTACAACTTTATATACTGCATCTCAAATTTGAAATAATTAAGATCATGTAAAACAGTTAATGTTAAGAACTAATAAAAGATGCATTATGGTAATAAAAATCACGATAAATTACAAAACCATAAACATTGTATCAAGACTTTTTTAGAGAGGACCTAATCCCATTAGGCCCACGCAATCCACTGGCTAAAATTTTGTGGAGACCTAATTATATATTTTGTATCACAATTAAATACACCTCTTTAAATTCTCAGTTATTAGATTCCATTTAGTTCTAAGAAGTCATGTATTTTTTTTAAAAAAATCCTTATTGTTTTGACTCTTTTTGAAAGGGTCTATTATTTTATATTTTTTTCAAAACGAGGCTTTTGACTTCATAATGCTGACAAACAAAGTTTTTGAAAATTAAATTATATCACAAAAGGGTAATCTTTACACTTTCATTTAAGTACAATTAATTGATAAAATTACAGTGAACATTACTACAAAGTTTTGAACTTTTAGAATTCTAAAAATGTTTTGATTAAAAGATGGTAATAAACGTGAAAAACATTATAAAAAATAAATAACAATACAATTAATAAATTATGAGAGTATTAACTAAAATCTATGACATCATTATTTAAAAAAAATAATTTTTTATCATATGTTTTCTATTTCTTTAAAATCACATAACCTATATTGAAAAAAAATTTCTAAGGCTTCAACTAATTTTCAAATCGTTTTAGTATCTAATATTGCATAATGAAAACTTCTATGGTATATCGATAATAAATCTTAAAATCCTATGAGTATATAAAGAAGATTGATTTGAACTAAAATTGGTTAAGTATGGCATTAGGCAAACGAATCAAATAATTATTTTTGAGTCATTATCATGAATTTTGGTGAAATGAGTAAACAAGTTGTCCTCACTTGAATCTATGGATATGTATTGTCGAGTCTACATAGTATAGACTAATTCTCAATAGAGTTGAACAAGGTGGTAGCTCCATCACTTACCTTAAATTGAGGTTTAAGGCTCTCACGATATTTTCGACATGAATTCCAAAATGAATTTCAAAACGATTTTAAAGCTCCAAAACAAAATTCTCCCCATGCTAGTATTAAAATGTTATTAGCTCATAAGTCATAATATGTATTAGATGAGTGCCAAATATGCTATATGTGCATTGGAAATATATATGGTAAATATGTTTGGGATATGTATTAAATATGTGTTAGATATCCATTACATTTACATTAAATATAAGCTAGATATGCATATTGAATATGTGCTAGATATCCATTATATATGTATTGGATACATGGTATATGTTTCTAGAATCATTCGTGGATGTGTAATACATTTATAACACGTGTTTAATTGACGTCAAACGAATATCTAATGGATTATTTTTATGAGGTTTTAAATATCTGTTAGAGGGCAATAAAATTGTAAGAAATTGGAATCAAAACAGTAAAAACATTCAAGCAACTAACACATTGATAACACATGCATAATGAATGTGTAATAAATGTTACACCGATATCTAATATAGGTTTTTTTGAAATGCTAGATATCTAAAGGTTTTGAGAAATGGTGTATTTTGTGTTAAGGTTTGAAAATAGAGTCGTCATCCAGGAAGTCGAGTAAATTAATCAATGTTTAGTTATCTTGAAAACAACATCGATTTAAAGAGAAAATGTGTTTGTGATATATTTACTTTTCATTTAGGCTAATTCAAATTATGGGTTTAAAACCAACCTATGAGCTTATAATTCATAAAGATACCATCTCCTAATTCCATTTTTATTATCAAGTTAAGGTTGTTATTTAGCCTGGTTCAAGTAGCGCACGATGAGTAATAAAGGGGAATCAATAGATACAACTAGGGATACAGGGGATAAAATCCTATACATCCTTTCTAATACTAGAAAAACTAAAAGATAATGAGAGATTGAGACAAAAGAAACAAGGTTAGATCAAAATATCAACAAATATAAAGTATAAACAAAATATAAAAGCAACTTAAAAAAGTATAAACAAGTTTTAATATTGTTAAAGTTGAGAATTTAAGGTTTATTTGTCATTAAGCGTGAAGTCTGATTATCTAGAACTTGTTCCCGTCGTTTTGGAGTCCTATAACTTTACTAGAGCTAGGTTCAACATATGTATAGAGACTACTGGTGCGATGTCGGCCCTATTATGTAACCACAGATGTAGGGTCGACCTTGAAGGTGTGGAGTCAGCTCTAACAGGATCGGGCCCGCCATAATAGGGAAGACCTCACAACCAAAGCACAAAACAGGGAAGACCTCACATCTAATGAAAATTAGTCTTTTGGGAATCCAAATTTATAAAAAGAACCTCATTTTCCACAGAAAGAAAAAAAAATAAAGGTGAAATGGGGTTTAGGCAGTGCCTACCTTAACTAGGATAGGCCCTGAGAGAGTTTGGATTATCTTTCCTCGAGATTCATCGAAAGAAACAAAAAGGCATAAAGTAAAGGTGAATAAAATAAATAAATATGAAATAATAAAGTTCTAGAATGTAAATAGGTGCAAAAATGTAAAGAACACATAACGTAAAAGTAAAAACAAAAGCATAAAAGTGCCAAAAACGAAGAAACGAGACAAAATAAAGCAGTGTTGGTCCTAACTCAATGGGGCCAGCCTTAATTTACGACCAGTCTCACCGGGGTAGGTTCGATCCCACTACATTTTCTAGATAGAACATGGAAAATGCAGAAACAGTAAAAAAGGGAAGAAAATAGGAATTTTTGAGAGGTTCATGGGATTTTTTTACCTTGGATTTTGGGATCCATAGTGTGAATCTTGAACCCTTGAAGTGAAGATAAAGGAGTTTTGGGGTGTTTGGGGGGAAGTTTTCTAAGCTTGAATGAGAAATGAAAACTTACAGAAGAAAGAACAAACACTTAAGATCAAAACTTTTCTCTTCACAATTTCACTTTTCTTCCTTTGTTTTGATCTTAAAATGGCTATAAATTTGACAGTTTTTTTGTTAATGAGTATTGTAATCTGGTAAAGTGTGCAAACGAGTGGTACTTATGAGAAAAATTAGGGGATTTTAATGGTTTTTGGAATTTAGTAAGATGTGTTTTTACATCTCATTTGTGATATTTTAGGATAATCATGGCTAAAATCTTCACTTGAATATGCTTTCACCAACTTCATTTTCCAAGGAAGTCACCAATCATTATAACTTTGTGAGACAGATGAAAATTTCATACTCACAACATCAACTAGGTAATTGTTGGAAATTTGTATAACTACAAGAAATTGAAATCAAAGCACCATTATATATTTCTAACCATCTCTAATAAACTTGTAAATGATATTTATCCATTTACAATTAATCTGTGATACACTACTACGAAATAGATCTGTAATAGAAATTCAGTACATATCCAACTTATTTCAGTATAAATACTAAAAGAATATATCATTATTAATTTAAGTTTGTAGAAAAATAAATAGATAACTCTAAATCCTTAAAATAAAGGGGTTTTTAAAAACCCCCTTAATTTTAAGCAATGTCCTTTTCATACAAGCAAATGTCATTTTTTTAATATTTCATGAACAAAAGTCCTAAAAACCTAAATCACATACAAAACCTTCTAACCAACGTTCTCTTTGATTTCTGCCAAACCGCCGTCGCCGCCCTCCATCGCCACCCTCGGTCTCCGCCCTCCGCCGCCCGAAGTCCTCCGCCGTCACCGCCGCTCGAGATCGGCCGCCTTCTCCCTCAGTTGCACAATGCTATCGTCAGATCTGATCTCCGCCAGAGCTGTGCCGCCGGAAACCGCACGTTGTTCACCGCCGAATCTCGTTTCACCAGCTTCCGACCTCCTTTTTTCCGCCGCCGAAGAAGATAAACCGTCGCCGTCATCTGGTTTCACCTCCTTTTTCCCGTCGCCACCGCCTGATCTGGTCCATGCCTCCTTTATTTCACCACTGACGACGCTAACCCGCTGTCTGCCACCAGATCTAAAGGAAAACTCGTCGCCATAACCGAGATTCCGCTGTCTGCCACCGATATCGCCATCTCCGAATCCTCCGCCATCACCGATCTCAACAGATTTGAATTTCAGTTTAGATTGCCTGGTTTTTGTACTGTTCCGGCGAGAACATGCGGCGGTGATTTCAACAACGAGATCTAGGCGGTTGCGGTGTCGGTGACGGTGTCAGCGACGGAATCCGGTGATATCCTGACGAGATCTGAACAATATACCGGTATACTAACCAAAAGTATACCAATATACTAATCATGGAATCGTTGGAAAAAATGTCGATGATGGATCTGGGCAGAGGTCCGATGAGATTCTGGCGAGATATGAAAAATGAAACTTAGTATACCAATAGAGTATATCAGTATACTAATTATAGTATACTTAAAAGAAAAGATAAAAAATAAATATAAGTAAAAGAAGGAACACTGGTAAAAAAAAAGAAGGATAAAAAAAAGTATAAAAACACATATAAACAAGAAAAATGATAAAAACAAATAGAAGTGGTAAAAATTACCATAAAATAAAATGAATCAAATGTTGTTGGACAAAGCTCTAGAATGTATGTAAATTGAGAGCCAAAAAACCAACTTGTCATCGGCAATGGAGGAAGACGCCGGCGGACAAGTCCTCTACGAGACTCGGCTTCATGCTTCCGGCCCTTTCTCTTCTCCATCCTCTCAGGTCTATCTCAGATCTGCTTTTACTTTGCTTTCTTCTTCGATTCCCATTTCTTACTGCCTTTCACTTTTCTTTCCATCTAATTCAGAGTCTTAAAGGTGGTCGAGGGGTTTTTTCATCGCTCTTTTCAGCTCCAGGTTCCTTTAACTTTCACTATTTTTTCTGAATTATTGATTCTTCTACTGGAGATTGATAGGGTGTAGTAACATAATTTTACCATCATACTGTATCTGTTTATTGTCTACACTTTGCAATTATGTAAGTCTACTGATCGTGGGACTTTCCTCTCCCTCTTATTACAATGTTTCGAAGGTATAGGTCAACTTAAGGAGAAATGGAAGGGCTCCAGGAATCCATCAAGAGCTCAGAAACCTGTTCTCTTGATTATCTCTCCAAGGGGTGAAAGAGTGGCTGTTGCTACTCAGAGGAGGATTACAATTTTGCAGTGAGAGGATGACTACCAGGAGCCGTGTGGCATTTTTACAAGTAAGGACAAAATACTGATATACCCTTAAGTATGAATGATTAGTGCATTGGAAATTGAAAAAGGTTAACTTTAATAGGGGTAAAGTAAAGTAGGAATACATGTGGTATTTATGCATTGAAAATTGAAAATGACAATTAAAAAAGAACAAAGACTTAGTCAACTATGACAGATATTACATGATTCTTTTTTTTTATAATAATAATAATAACAGGATTCAACTAGTACAAGATAATTGCATTGCCTCACATCACACAAAATAAAATTAGTACAAGACAATAAGTAGTACAGAGAAACCACATAGGAAATAAACCTAATCTAGAGTCGCATCAAGTAGAGTCTAGTCACATCAAAG
>CAOJBJ013685240.1:0-12721 GCA_948291685.1 Euphorbia celastroides | reverse complement strand
AATACAATATGGATTCTCCCAGTTTCCTACTTGACATTAATATAAAACCAACATTAAAGAAACTGACAAAATTAATGCACCAAAGAAACATCAAAGACAAGATACTGGATTATGTTAAACAAAAAAATGGTTACCATAAATGGGGAGCGCACGTGTAATAATTTTACGCTAATCCCGAACTATCATTACCCAAGTGAAAGCTTGTGCATTAAAAGAGATCATTACTAATCTCATAATACAATTTTCTCGGAGCAGTGAAAACACTTTTCAGAAACTTCGAAAGCTCTAAACAGAGAGCTTAGCTAAGACCTGCTTACATGAACCCCCAACTTTGCAGAAAAGATCCAACTTTGAGGTAGCAGAACTCAGCACGATTAAAAACCCTACGGTTTCAAATCAAAATTGACAAAGCAAAATAACTGCTGAATCTAATATCTAAGCTAACGAATACAAAAACAGAATCAAAAGAGCAAAAGGTCAACCAAACAAACCTCAATTATATCGTGCAAGCGAATGATATTAGGATGAGTAATCCTCTTCAAAATAAAGATCTCCGACATAAGACTATCCTGCAACTTCTTGTTGAGACGACTCGTAGCAATCTCCTTGATAGCAACCTCGGTGCCATGCACACGGTGGCGAGCGTGCCACACCACCGAAAACGAACCGGAACCGATTTGGCGGCCGACGAGGTAGTCACCGACAACCCTGCCTCTCCCGGCGGCTAGAGCCATGATCAGAGGCAGCAAAAACCCTAGGATCGATGAGAGAAGCAGCTGGAATTGAAGCTTGGATACGGACTCCAATCAATAGAGATTATTGTAATTGAGGATTGGACCCAAGCTTGGATTGGATGGGGGCAGAAAGAGATAAAATTTTGAAAGGAAGAAGGAGAGAGAAAGTGAATTGGGGAAATGATTTTTGTATAAAATTTTGAAATTAAATGTATTGTATTATTGTCATTATTATAGAAATTACTTTTAGTTGTAAATCGGAGAGGATTGGCGACGATGAGAGAGCATAATTGAGTTCTACAAGTTAAAGGGAAAAGACGAAATGTATAGTAGGTAGGGGGAGAGGGGTCAACTTCAAGGATTCTGCAGTTGACCAAGCATATGAAATTCGAAGAAAGACATAAATTCATTAACGGTAAACGAATTTTATATTTATAACTTCAAATTTTGATATAAAAATATATAAATTTATAATTTTATTAATATTATGATCAAAATTAACATTTCATCTTTTCTATTTCACTAATGTCCTTATCTTTTTCTAGCTTTTTCTAATGAGAACAAAATGCGATCAAAGACAAAAAAAAAAAAAAGTGCAATAGCTAATCATAATGGTCTAATGCATCAGAACTCCTGAGATTTTTCCAATTTATCCTCTCATCCTCTTGAACTTTGAATTGTGACTCTTGCTCCTCTAAACTTGTCTAAACCGAGCCTCTAAACCTCTTAATGCTGACGAGTCACTGATTTGACACTATTTTGAAAAGTGAAGCGAGTTGACCATCAAATCCAAGTTCCTGTCCATAAACCCATTTACCCATCTTAAAAACCCTATTCTTCTCTTCCTTGCCGTTCTTCCCTACCTCGCCGTTCTTCTCCTTCACTGCAACACGGCGGTCCATCTTCCTTTCCCTCCACACCGGCGGTTCTCCCTGCTCTACGGCTTCCCCTTTCTTCTTGAGTCATCTACCACTATTAGGTCTTTATTATGAACAATTATAATCGATCCCTCCACCACCACATCGGCGAGTCGCGATTGACCGAAATAAAGCTGTCAAGCTTTGAAACCTCACCATGACTTTGTTGTATTATCCTCAAATCAACGCCCAATAAGTGATTAATTGTTTAATTTTTCTATTGAGTTTGGTTGTTCATTTTCTTTGATTAATAAGTTTTCCGATTGCAATTTTATTGTTCAATTCTTGCAATTTCATGGTTCAATTGTTGCAATTGAATTGTGACGGCTCAGTTTGGTCTTCTTTTCCCTTTTGATTTCATCAATTGTCTGGTTATTGTTTAGATTTTATATTCTTTAAAAGGTAAAAAATGATTCTGCAAATGTATGTGTAATTTCCGGTGAAGATCTGTCGATTTTCGTGTTGTGGCGGTGGAAGAAAGGTCGTCGGGTTGGGCTTGTGGCCGTGGAAGAGAGGTCGTCGGAGAGCCACGACAAATATGACGGCGAAAACTAGTTGTGGAAGGGATTGTTTCGGTTTTAATTTGTTTTTTAATTTTTTTAAATAAAATGTCACATCAAGAATTTAGTGGTTTGACATTTCAAACCGAGCGAACGTGTCGCGCGTATCTCTCACGTTCCAATGTGAGATTGGTCGAGTTCTCTTGAGAGGGGTGAGAGGTACATTTTTGACAAGTTGAGAGGGATAATGGGTTCGTCGAGTTCTCTTGAGAGGAGTGAGAGGTACATTTTTGACAAGTTGAGAGGGATAATGGGTTCGTTTAGACAAGTTCAGGAAATGAGAAACACATTTCAAAGTTCAGGGGGTGAGGGGTAAACTGGGACAACCTCAGGATGTCCCGATACATTAGGCCAATCGTAATTGCTGGTAATGAAGATGGTTAGGTGAAACCAACAAGCTATAAATAAAAACAAAATGGAAAAATCTTTTGGATTTCATGAGAACATGCAGAAATGATGGGCAAAGCGTTACTTTTGCAGAGATGAACAATTGTAACATTAGCCTGGCTAATTTAGCCACCATGGCCAAAGCCAACAATTAAGAGATTGGCGGCATGATTTTCTCACTAAACTACTCTTTGAAATTCCTTGTTATCTTATCTCAATGGTTCGGGCTTTTTTCACTCATTGTTTTTTTGTATGCATGCACAGATTTCCGATGAACTAGTGCATCATTAAATTGGATTGAGTTCATATGACTGCCTCTTGGAAGCCATATATTCAAATTTTTTTTCTCAGATTAGTGATAAGTCTGACGACTATCATATCTACGGTGACTTTTCATGTCTTTAATTGCATTTCATTCCCATAAAAATAGCTAAAAGAAGACAAGGGCATTAGAGGAAGAAAAAAGATGAAATGTTAATTTTGATCATAATGTTAGTAATACTATAAGTTCGTGTATCTTTTCTGTTAAGTTTTGAAGTTCATATACTATTATGTTAGTAAGCACAAAATTCGTGTACCGTTAATGATTTTAAGCCTTCAAATAAAATATAATACTTTTATTAACTTCATTCCTTTTTTCATAAGTTGTTTTTCATTTTATTTTTCATTTCTAGTTTATGTTATAAAAATGTTTTCTATAAATTTTTAAATTTAAATTTAGTATATCAAAGCGAAGTAAAACATTGATGAAACTTCAAGTTAGACGAAATATGTATAAGAATTTCATGGATAAATTAATAATTTAATTATAAAATATTTTTTTAATATATCTAATAAATTTTTTTTAGATAAGTTATAAATGCAATTTGCAAATCGGACATGTGTGAATACTAATAGATGGACTAAAGGATTGATTTTAAAACTTCATCTATACGGGTTCAATGGATGATGAAGTCTGATGAACACAACTTACAAAATTATATCAAATTTAATTTTTGTTTTCATAAAATTGTTAATTTACACAAATTCATATCATAAATGATAAAACAACAAAACTATTATCATCGAGTATCCACAAAAATAAAATATTTTCACTCTATACCCCATCCATACATATGTTTCACATATGCTTTACATATGTTTTACATACTCATTACATTTGATTTACATATTATTCTGGAATGATTAAAATAAATCTAAAAATATCTTACTACACATCCATTACATATCCATTATATATTCATTATATAGCTAATATATATGTCATACATAAAAATTTCGAACTAATTTGATAATCAAAACAACTTTACAAATCAATTACATATACGTTGCATATACGTTACATATGTTTTACAGAGTTATTGCATGACATTACATATCTATACATTGTGTAATACATGTCTCTTACATACTTGCAAAATTGACTCTGATTGATGATAAAGAAGAAGAATTCATTACATATATTATATAACTATTACATTGTCACTACATAAACTACACATATCGTTTTCATTATTCACATTATTAAAGAAGCATTTCATTGAACACCATGTATGCATCCTTCCAACACCTCATCTTCATCACAACTGCAATTCAAAAAACACAAAAAAAAAAAAATCAAGCAAATTCAAATTGGAGTTGGAATGAATTGCCAACACACAATCAAAATCAAAATTAAAATTTGAATCAAAATTACAGTGAAAAAACTCGAAATTATCAAAATAGAAATTCGATCAAAATGAAAATCATATTCAACAAAAGCCTTCAATTGCAAATCAAATTCTCGACCTAAGTTTGGAGAGATACAAGAGGTCACTCCCAATAATTAATTTCCATTATGAACAAAGACACAAAGTCTAAGTGATTTTGGTGAATTGGATGTTATTCTCCAAACATCATATTGTTATCAAGCTATT
Source organism: Euphorbia celastroides (assembly GCA_948291685.1). Classification (NCBI taxonomy): domain Eukaryota; kingdom Viridiplantae; phylum Streptophyta; class Magnoliopsida; order Malpighiales; family Euphorbiaceae; genus Euphorbia; species Euphorbia celastroides. The sequence goes on along the minus strand of CAOJBJ013685240.1, from coordinate 8,207 downwards.
GTACCACAGTTAGAGGACCTGTTTCGAGTCTCTTTAAGGATTATCATCATCATTTTTATATTTCAATCATCTTTTAATTTTTGTCAAATGTATCAGCTGGCACTAAAAGCTATGTATCTCCTTTGAAATTTGATTGTGACACTTTGCCCCTCGGTAAAAGTACGTAACATAAGGCCAATTTATTTATTTGGCAAAGTTTGACTTAATGAGAGTAGCATTAATATTTTGACAGAAAAAAAAACTCTCCACCCTCTCCCCTCGGTGCCGACATCTCTCTCGCCGTTCAAATCCTTTCAACCCCAGTAAAGCCGCTCCGTCGTCAAAAATTTGTCGACGCACTCTTTGGGATCAATCCCCCGAATTCATACTCAAAACTCGAAATCCACAGTATGGACACCTCACTCTCTTCTCCAGCTCCGCACGCCGCCGAATCGATTTCATAAATCCCCTAAAATACGCCCCTATAAATCCCTCGTTATCCCTCGTCGGATGATCGCTAACATACAATAGATATGACTGACACGCTCTAGCTAGAAAACTTCTGTCGGAGGTTTTAGAGAATCGGGAGGTTTTCACGAAATGGATGGCAACGAGTTGACTCGCAGCCGCAGTAGTAGAACATGAGCTTCGCCAGAAATAGACAGCTGTCATCGAAGTCAATTAGGAAGCGCCAGAGGTCAGCTTTGCCAGAATTGTTTCTCTGTTGCGATTTGCGTTTATTTTTGTTGTTTTGCTGAATCATGTTCTAAGAATTGCTGAATTGTTCATGAGTTCTGCTTCTTTGTTGATGTTGAGGTAGATTTGTTTTAGAGCCTCTGAGCTCCGATTCTAAATTTTGTTTGATTGTTGTTCATTCAATTTGAGCTGCTCTGATTCTGAATTTGGTATTACAGTTTAGAAATTGAGATGGGTTTTTTTCCAGCAGGACTGACGTGCATTTGGCCGAATTGAGATCTCGGCGGTAGTGAGTTGTTGGTGCCTGCGACGGGGAAAAGGGGCGGGCTACGTTTCAGGGGTTAGAGGTTATGGTTGGGTATTTTGGGGGAAGAGGGTAATTGAAAAGAATTTGTTAGCTCAGACATAATTGAAATTATTGTAGGGACTTCATGAAATTTTTATAAATGTCATTACTCATGGATTGACTTTCAAAAATTTTACCCTCATGAAACGTTACCCTCTTCGCATGAGAGTGGGTTAGTTGGATAAAAGGGTTTAGTTGCACGAAATCACTAACTTAAGGGAACATAATATCACAATCAATACTTAGAGGAGGCAACGATTTTTAATGCCAATTTAAGAGTTAATTCCAATTTAAGAGGGCAACCGATGTATTTAACTTTAATTTTTTACTTTTTAATTGAAGAATATAAGTTGTTAAATTAAATCAGAAAAAATTTAAAATCAATTTAAAATTAAGATAAGTCCCTTTTACACATTAATGAATGTTTGCATTAGTTCATAATTTCTTAGCATAATTTACTGAAAAACATAAATAACTTCAAAAAAAAAAAATAATTTATGAGAGTCGGGGAATAATTACAAAAACATGTCATGTGTTTTGATTCATTTTCAAAAAAAGGTTTATATTGATTTTTTTTACAAAAGGAATATGTATTTTCAAAATGTTTAATAAATAAAGATTTTTTTAATATTACATTATGTCACGAAATGAGGTAAATATGCTAATTTTGCTATGAAAATTTGCAAGTTAATTAACAACAATATAATACACACCATAGAAAAATTTTGAATTTTTAAGAAGTTGATTTATTTCTTAATTAAAAGATAATGATAAAAGTAAAATAATATCATGAAAAATAAGTATGCGTATTGAAATTTTTCACTAATCTGTATTATATTTTTATTAACTAGACTGCAAACTTTCATAGCAGAATGAACATTATTATCCCATTTAGTGACATAATTTAATATTGAAAAATTTTTATTTTTTAACTTTATGAAAACACATATCTTTTTTTAAAATGAGTCAAAACACATTACATATTTTTGTAATTATTCCTAAAATCAAAGTAGTAGATAGAAAATACGGTAAGATACAATCAAATCAGAACTTATTTTTCCAATTTGAAAAAGACATATAACCAAACTTGTTATGAAAACAAATAATAAATGTGTAACCTATATCTTAACAATCGATTAAAAATTTTGAATATTCTTAATAATAAAATATTTTGTTACTTCATAATATCATAATTAATATTGTAAATTTGAAACTTTCTTTTAAAGTGACAACAATTTTTAATTATTTTCAATTATAAATTAATATTGAATTAGTAAGAAGGCACATAAAGTCGATAAAGTAGAAGATACATGTTACTATGTTAGTTAGCTTCTTGATAATTAGAAAAAGGAAAAGAAAAGGTTTTTGGTTTCGTTATTATTTTTTTCTTTTATCACCACAATTATCTGTCATTCAGCAACGGGGATTGTTATTCATCGCCCAAATTTACTGACAAACGCCCCCGAAAGTTGCATTTTTGCCCCTCAGTTTTCCTCTGCTCTGTCTTCCTTCCCCTCATCTTCAAGCTAATTAATGAAGGGCACGAACGTAACTTCGGGGGGCGTTTTCCATTAATGTGGGGCGTGATTTAACAATCCAATTCAGCAACTTACAGGCAATGTTCATTCCCGCAGATCTTCCGCAAGTTTTCCCCAATTTTGTTCTGATTTCGTAGCTTCTTCTTATTCTTTTCCGTCGTCTTCTTTCTCATTTCCTGCGGCTTATAGAGACAGCTATGGATTGGGGTAACGTAACAGCTGAGGATCTGATCGATGCGCTCCGCGAGGTAGACTGGTCATCGCCCCCTCGACCTCTCTCCGAATTTTTCTCTAGATTCACTATCCCCAAATCGGCTGCTCGATGGGACAGTCGCCTTAAATGCAATCTCTACTAGTGCGTTTCCCGATCTTTTTTTTATGCTTACTTTTTGCTACGAGGAATTTCTTTTTCTTGCTTAAACTAGATTGGTGTGGTTGGACTTCGGAATCAACATTTTTGGAGCAATTATTTAGCATGAAATGAACTTGAATGAATTGAGTTTCCAATCGGAAATCGTAAGAGTATGAAATCACTCTGCTTCAGGTATACAAGTAGGGTTCTGTTCATCGGACAACCCTCCGTATCAATTTGATTATTAATTCTGCTACAATACGCTAAAGGCTTGTGCAATTCGATTAGTTGCTGATTTTGTTTCCACGCTACTTGTTCCTTATGTGTGATTTAAATATCAGTCGTGATTGATTCAATAAGAGTAAGTCTAGTTTCATTGCTGCGTTTTAATCTTGACATATGCTTCTTTCTGTACAGTTATCGCACAAACTACTTCATTATGATCATTTTAATTCTTGGTAAGCATACATTGATCTATAGTCTTTTGTCATTCGCAATGTTTGTATCAAGATTTGACGACCTGTTGTGATACAGGACTGGGTTTCCTTAGGCGACCGCTTGCTCTGGTGGCTGCTCTTTTGACAGGACTTAGCATAGCTTTTATGAATGATAGGTATGTTGGCGAGCATGCTATTGGTGCATTATTCATTCAGTCGTTAGTATTTAGTAAGGTGAATAGATTGCTTTATGGAAATTTTGATGAGTAAGAGTAAGCAAAAAGTCACATATGTATAGAAAAAATTTGCTGCTATTTTATTTGTATGGACTATGAATAAACTTCTTCTTATGGCTTAAGAAACAGAATACTGTAGGACTCTAAAGAAGCTTGCTGTGATCTACTGGAATCTTTGGATTTAGTGATCTATCTCTTCTAAAGAGTTTGAAGTTCGAAAATTGAAGTTCTAATACATTAGGCGATGCTGTTCTATATTTGTCTCTTGCGTCTTACATATTTAGTGCTTATGTGTTTCCTCTCTTCTGTAAATGAAGTGTATATGTTTTATAATTCTAGATATTTTTGAATTGTGATGTCAACAAAGCTGGAAAATGACTAGAAAGAAGTTATATTCATCATACTTATAAAATAAAGTTTTTTCTGAGCATAACTGAAACTTTTTTCTTGTTTATTTTTTCTTTAATTTTAAGTGCTACCCTAGTAGACATACTAGCTTTTATTGTGAAAGACCCAACTATTGTTGCCAAACAGACCGAATTGAAAAGAATACATAAGTCATAGAGATCGGGCGTTGTGGTATAAGTTGAGAATGGCATTGAAGTGAAACATGTTTAAGGTATGTGTATAGTAGAGGCAGTGAGAGTATTTACTGATTTATGCATCTGAACGTACAAAACTGACATGCCGGCAGCTTCAAGGATATTGAAAGTGAAGATTTTACATTATATCAGTATATATATATATGTGTGTGTGTGTGTGTGTGTTTGTTGATCTAAACAAATTAACAATTGAACATGTGAACTGAAGGAAAGCTAGGATAGGATCTTATGGCTGATATGGCTTTTGCTGTTTAGTTGAAGAATTTTATGTTCCCATTCACTCTTGCAATGGGCTAAAATAGAGCAGTCGGGCTGCTGAAATCAGGGGCTTTGTTTGTACTGTTGTCACCTTATTATTCAAATAAATTTTTTTCCTGAATTCAGTCTAACTGGTGTGTCTTGTCTATCATCTTTCCTTTGCTATTCAATTGTATTTGATGTATATGTTTGTTACATATAAAGGTTTTGGATTAGTCTCACCTGTTAGAACCTGTTCACATTCTTCATGGTACCATTGACCATTGCATTGGTGGAAGATCTATAATGAGTGTAATGTAGATTTGAAGGATGTGGTGGAAAGGGGACTGAATACCCAAATAGTTGTTTCTATGCTTATATGTAACTATGTTTGAGTCTAGGCGCACATGCAGTTCTGCTCATATATTTGTTTATTTTTTCTGGGCTATTGGTCATATGGAGGATGAGTAAGTTGTGGTGACTGCAAGCTATAAAATTACACTAGAAGTAGAAAGAATTATGTATAAACATAATTGAAGTACTTTGATTCATTTCTGTGTTATAATATCTTGTGACTGCTTCATTTCTTTTATCACGCTGTAGCTGTGCTGGTATTTTCCCCACTTAAGCTTGCTAAGTGTTTTCGTCATGCAGCTTTGCTGGCACGTTTAGTGAGAAGGTAACCAGAACTGTGAGACAATTTTCTCCTCATTTAGCTGCTAAGATGAGATCTCCTCACACGTAAGTTTTTTTGTTGGTTGTTTGTAACGAGTATATGTCATTCCTACTTTCTTTTGTTCATTTTTATTTGTCTGTCAGACCTGTTATTCGTGGACGGCCGTCTGCTAAAAGAGCGATTCATATATGTGGTCAGCCCCGCTGGGTGTTTGTCTTGATATTCTCTTCTGGTTAGTGCTTACCTGTGAACTAGACCATTTTGTTTGCAATCCTATGTGGAATTGGTTACAAATTCAACTGAGTATTCTGATGTTGGCCTCTTTTGTTTTTGTTTTCCTTTTGTAGCAAGTTTCATCCTTTGGTACGTGTCCTGCGGTCTCTTGACTGTTTCATGGGCTCTTGCCTTCGGGCTTCTTGGTAGGCTTCCTTTATAGATTTCTTTGACTTACAATTCATGAAGAGATGTTTTCTCTTAATCAACTCTTATTCTATATCTCTCTCTCAGCCACTCTCCTTCATGCAAGTTTTAGAACTCCTAATCTGAAAGCACGTCTGAACACGTTTCGTGAAGAATTCCGTGCTGTTTGGCGCAATTACAGTGAGATATAGATTTGTTCACTGCATGTAAGTAAATTTTATTACTGAATCTGGGTATGTCTATGGAATGGAACTAGGCCTAATCACTCGCATTTTCTTTGGGACTCGTCCGCTAAAGTCTGTATTGCAATTTATTTCTTTGTTGTATAGGAAAATATCACTAGGATATTGTGTGTGGTGCTATGGTGCTGCAGCCTTTGCATTCCATTGAAAATTATCTATCGAATTCATACCTATGTGCTTTTGGGGCAAGAGATGACAAAAGAAATGCCTCAAGAATAGATTAAAAATTATTTGTCTCTGTCTCTATTGGTTTCATACCATGAGGTTTGCTGGCTGCAATGACCCCCTCTCTGCTAAGATCTGAGTTTTTCATAGATAGAAAAAAATTGTTTTTTTAGCTGTAACACCCTTTACTTTGGAAATGGTGGTTTGTGTTGTTTAAGGCATTTTAGTTTGGTAAGTTTTGAGAATCCTTGATTGCTGAGGAAAATCAGCCAACATTAAACAATCAACAGAAAACAAGAGATAAATGGAGAAAACTTTGTTGAGTTTGAACTCAAAGATTAGAACAGTAGAAGAATGATAATCCATAGAAAGGTTCCTCTCTCTAAGCACAAGGCAAGCTCCAAATTGGAGATAATCATTCCGTCCCATTGGCCATCCCTAATGCTTTACCTATTACAGACTCCTACCTTGTCCAAAACTTTCACAGCCAACTCATATTACTTTCCCCCCATTTCCAGGGTTCCTTTTTGTGCAACCCTGCCAAATCCCAGGCGGCAGGCACTTGATTGGGCATACACTGGCCTCTGTTTCATTTCGTCATCATTGGTACTGATATTTTACAATGTCATCTCTTTTGAGTTAGTAAAAGCAGTGAGCTTGCTGACTTAAATGAAACAGTAGATGTGACTGTGTTAAGCTGTTTGATGCAGTGCAGATGGCAAAATGGATTGTTTCTGTGTGATGCTATAATGCACATGCAAGATAATCCTTATTTTCATGTGCTCAGTGGTTGGTAACTTGAAAGTTTTCCGTTTCCACTAGTTTTTGTACCCCAAATAGACTGTTGGATGCATTCATTGATACCTAAGGAATTGGAGTTGATGTACTTCTGTTTCATGATAATATCTTTGTTTGCACATTGAGTTCAATTTTTTCCTTGGAAGGATTATAAAGGGTCATATACCCTTTTACCGCCAAAATGCAACTGGCGGTGGTTTATTGAAATCATAGAAGTCAGTACCATATTTTTACTCTTTTAATGAAGAAAACATATTCCTACTCTTCATCTGCTATTATGTTGATTATGAACGTTTGTACCCCCTTTTTGTGCAGAGCCAGAAGAGAGAGTGGTCAGTTAACTTACGGGTTGAATTGTTCACATGAGCTTTAAAATCATGTAAATAGGTGGTGCAGAACTTTTTTTCTGTAAAGAAAAACAAAAACTGTTGGATTTTAAAATACAAACTTGAGGAAATTGAAAGATTAGTGGGAGGGATGGAGAGGGGCGAGTTATTAAACAGCCCTTACTGGTGTGATTTTGAAGGATGTTTAATTGTTGTAGAAACTGAACCATTTAGTTCTGGTATTGATACGTGATGATGAAAAAAGAGTTGTTATTTTGATTTGTGTATACTTTCTCTATATTATATATATATATATGGAGCATTATGAGAAATTGGAAGATTTGTTCATAAGGTTTCTATTCTCAGTTCTTAATTGATTGTTGGGCGTATGAGATTTCATAAATACAATGGCATGAATTGAATTCTTACATGGTCTTGTTATCATGCAGTATTGTATATTCTGGTCATTTAAATTAGTCCATTGTTGTATATGCTCTTTAATTTTTCAATGTTGACGATTTTTCATGGTAATAGACTAATAGCCACAGAGTACTTGCGCAACTTACATGAATCACGGCCATGTTATGTGAAAAATGTTAGTTTACATAGTGATTGAATTTATATAAGTTACATGTTCGAGACCTGTGCATACATTCCTCATGTCCCATAAAAACATTTTCACCTTCACAATACACAATGGCTCGGTAAATATAGCAAATTTATTGGTTCATTGCTTACTAGAAGCAAATATTTATAGAGAAGACTTGCATTTGGAAACATGATTTTTTGAGTAATAAGGAACCATTTTGCCTAAATTGTTGATTAGGGGAGTTTAATTCACAACCCCACACTTGTTGGATTTCCTAACAAAATGTGGTGATTACTAGATGGTTCATTTCGAAACATGATTAAAGCTTATATATATTATGCTATAGTTTAACCCCAAACAACAATTCCATTTGAGCTAAACCCAAGCTACCTTCAATTGTCAGCATTCTCTTCCTCCTCCTCTTCTTCAGTGGCATCTTCTCCAACCTATTTAATCGAAACGACTAATTCAATTAATTAAGAAAAATACAAGAAATTCGAGTAATTGAACAACTAATCAATTAATTACCTTCTGAAGAACTAAGCTGAGTTTGAGTGGTTGGTTTTCA
>CAOJBJ013682406.1:0-10833 GCA_948291685.1 Euphorbia celastroides | reverse complement strand
AGATCCTGTTATGAGACAGGTTAGGACAGGGAGTTTTATCTGCAAATGTTATTCGTTCCATTGTTTTTGTTTTTCGGATTCTGTTGTGTTAAAGTTGTGGTGGTTCGAGTTTGCAGGTGTTGGTGGATTTCCAAGAAAACCCGAAGGCAGCTCAGGATCACATGAAGAACCCAATGGTGATGAACAAGATTCAGAAGCTAGTTAATGCAGGAATTGTCCAGATCAGATAGGCTTGGCACAAGAACAGAGAGCCTGGATTTCATCATGTCATGGTTGTTTCCTGAACCGTGAAACTTTTCTAATGTTTATGTTTTCATATTATCTATGAGGTCATCAATTGTCTAGTCAATTCTTTCACAAACATAAACGTTATTGGCATTCATCTAAAATTTGGTTCGGCACACCTTTGAAATGTAAATGTGGTCAAGTGCGGGTGCTGGTCCGATATGAGCCAAGTTAACTGAAGTGTTCTATATTTGTCATTTGATCTGGGCCAGGTGAATGGAAGGTCGATGTTCAGTTCTTACAAAATTCCAAATTTTCTGTATCAGATGAAGTTAATTTGTTAGGTTTACAGTTACTAATAATTTTGATGTTGAATTTTGTTTCTCTAATAAACTCTAGTTGACCTTGAATTTAGGAAATTAGAAGTCGTAATTTCAAGTTTATATGCAAGTGTATTATGAATAGCGCTTTAATAGATACTGTATAATATTAAAAGAGTTGTGTGTTTGACTTCAAAGTTTAGTGTGGCTTTCGCCAACTTTGCTTTGTTTGGCCAATTCCTTATTATTGTTTCAAATGAGGAACAAAATGTAATACAGAACCAAAATATTTTAGACAAATGTTATGATTCATTCCTTTTACATACAAGTTTTAGACAAATGTAATACAGAACCAAAATATTTTCATATGAAGATTGTCGGAAAATAATTGATGCAATACATATAAACTAACCACAAACTCCGTCCATTTTAAATTAGAATTAACAATCAGTGAAGCATTAGGTGAATTCGAGTGCCACTTATGAAGGACTCTGTCTCTCCTGGTGATACACATAACTAAAAGTTACAAGTATCTTACCTTTAATTGTAAACTGTTCAAACTTGTTTAGAAATTTATACAAAGTAAGATGTTTGCTGAAAATTGTTTACGTGCAGACAACCAAAACTTCATTTTTTTAAGCACAACTCAACATTTTTTTTGATATATCAGCCATGGAATCAGTAGTATCTTCATGTATTACTTCTTCAATTCTGATTGAAATTATTAGAGCTTGTATGTAAAGTGAATACACCTGTAAACAATCCCTAGAACTGCTAAAATCAAATTTGCAGTAGAAAAGATACGGATTCTCCTCACCAAGAAATCAAGCAGCAACTTCTTCGGCCTTAGCAGAAAGTTGGTTCTGAATATGCTGAGGAACCACATCAAACTTGGCTAACTGCATTGTATATGAAGCCCGCCCTTTCGTCATTCCCCTCAGCGTACTCACATACTGGAACATCTCCGCCAATGGTACCAACGCATCCACCACCTGCATTCATTCAACACTGTCACAACAGAACTGAACTGAACTTAACTAAACCGAATGGAACCGAACTGATACTTAATGAATATTGAAGTTATACTTATATATTAAGTATTGAACTGAATAAAAAATAAGTAGAATAATATACCTTCAAACCACCTGGTTTGTCTCCAAAGCTGTTAATCTGACCTCTCCTCGAGTTCAAATCACCAATCACATCTCCCAAATGCTCTTCGGGTGTCACAACCTCGACCTTCATTATGGGCTCCAACATCTTCGGCCCGGCTTTCCTTATCCCTTCCCTGAAAGCACCTCTGGCTGCCAGCTGGAAGGCCAGCACGCTCGAGTCCACATCATGGTATGAGCCATCCACCAACACGGCCCGAACATCAACAACTGGAAACCCTGCAAGCACTCCGTTGCTCATGCATTCTTCTATTCCCTTCATCACACCTGGGACGTACTCCTTCGGTACTGCACCTCCCTTTATTTCGCTCTTAAACTCGTACCCGCTACCCGGTTCCATCGGCTCGAACCGCATTGATATGTCTGCAAATTGCCCTTGTCCACCCGACTGCTTTTTGTGCACGTATTTGACTTCTGAGATTTTAGAGATGCTTTCCCGGTAGTTGACTTGAGGCGCACCGACATTCGCTTCCACCTATATGTATCAAACGTTACGCACCGGTTAAAGATCAATTAGGGCTCGTCTGTATTCGATGGAACAGAAGAAAATGTATGAGAAAAATATTAAATATGTTTGCCATCGAATGGAGAAATAGCTATTTCAGTAGATTTATAATAACCAGGAGTAGCTATTCCATCCGATGACACCATTATATATTCTCAGTTCATTGTTCTTCTATTCCATGGAATAAATAGCCACCTTACAATAAAGTGCACCATGAGCAGAAACGAACCTTAAATTCTCTTTTTAGGCGATCAACGATGATCTCAAGATGCAGTTCTCCCATTCCTTCAATGACAGTCTGGTTGGTTTCCTCGTCTCTGGAGAAATGGAACGACGGGTCCTCCTGAGCGAGTTTGATCAAACCAGTTGCCATCTTATCAACATCCGCTTTAGTCTTGGGCTCAATTGCAACTTTGATCACAGGATCCGGGAAGTCCATACGTTCTAAAACAATTGGATTATCCGGATCCGAGAGTGTTTCACCCGTTATTGTATCTTTCAGACCCGCGAGCGCTACAATATCACCGGCTAAAGCCACTTTAACATCCTCCCTACTGTTAGCATGCATCTCGAGAAGTCTTCCGATTCTCTCCTTCTTCCCTTTGTTGGCATTCAACACATAAGAACCTGCTGACAGCTTACCCGAATAGACCCTCACAAATGTTAGGGACCCCACAAATGGATCACTCATGATCTTGAAGGCTAATCCCGAAAAGGGTTCATCGTCACTCGCTTCCCTTTCGATTGCCAATTCGGGATTCTCGGGGTCAGTACCCTTCATTGCTGGCAAATCGAGCGGGGATGGCAGATAATCAACAAGTGCATCAAGCAACGGCTGAACCCCCTTGTTTTTAAGAGCCGATCCACACAAAACCGGCACAAATTTGCCAGCAACAGTACCCTTCCTAACTAACTTTTTTATAGTTTCTTCACCCGGTTCGACTCCTTCTAGATAATTCTCCATTGCATCATCATCCAATTCAACTACAGTTTCCACCATTTTCGCGTGGTACTCTTCTGCCAACTCTTTTAGCTCACCCGGAATATCCTCATATTCAAATTTTGCCCCCAGCTCTTCACCCGACCACACTATAGCTTTCATCTTCACAAGATCAACAACTCCTTTAAAGCTATCCTCTGCACCAATTGGAATTTGAAGTACAAGCGGTTTAGCTCCCAAGTTCGTTACTATCATATCTCTAGTCCTAAAAAAGTTAGCCCCCAGGCGGTCCATCTTGTTGACAAAGCAAATTCTAGGTACTCCGTACTTATCAGCTTGCCTCCACACAGTTTCAGATTGTGGTTCAACACCCTGAGAGCTCGCTCCACTTCAAGGATGAAATCGACATGGCCAGAAATACCAAAATTTCAACAGCCTGAAACGAAAGGATAGCAGAAATAATATGAAAGAAAACCTAATTTTGTAAAAAACAACTAACTTGGCACAAGTGAAGAGATAGAGGTAGAGAAAGGGAGACCTTCAGCGGCCATTGCAAAGACAGAGAGGTTTCTTCTGTGCTGCTGTTGCAGGCGTAAATTGAAGAGCTTGTAAGACTGTAAATTGATAGGATTGCTTCCCAATAACTGGGAAAGCGAAGAAGAGATAGAAGAAAAGGAAACTGAGGCTCGTGGAGGAAGCCCCAGAAACCGAATAGAACCGGAGGAAGAGTCGGTTCTCCTTGCAGAGCCATTGAAGTTGCAGAGTGAAGAAGAAGAAGAAGAAGAAGAAGAAGAAGCCGTTAATCTGACGGAGTCTGCCGCCATTGTCGTTAGAGTTGAGCTCAAAAGTTTGGAGTATTTTCCCTCGATCAGATAAAAGGGAAGCGGATTGGATTTGTTTATATCCGGGGGGATAAAGTTGTTGGCTCTCTTTCGACTCTTGAGCTTGGCTTCTATCATTTATATGACTGTCTATTTTATTTTTTTATTTCTTATTGGGTAGATTATTATTTTCCTGTATTGGAAAAAAGTAGAACACTGCATTTTTTTTAAAAAGAATTATGTATCCATGAGCTCTAAAATGGTTCAAGAACAAGTTACGATATAGATGTATAGTTAGTATATTTTGTCAATTTTGAACGATTTGGCATCTCATATAAATGTGACTTTGAATGTGGATGGGGTAGAGACCATATAAGGTAAATTACATTACTATAAAGTTAAATAAAATAATTACATAAATGATAACTAGTTAAATTATTCTTATTTAGTAACGTCTTTCAATTTTATTTACACTCAATACCCCCCATATAAACTCCCCTTCAATACAGTTGAAAGCTTTGAATCAAAAAATCAATTCCATGAAACTCCTCTCCTCACTGCAGGCACCGCCTCTCATCCATCAACCGCCATTGCCGACACCATTTACACCGCCGCCCTCCTCCTCTCCTCCTCACTGCCGCCGACTCCATATCCGTCGATCTCCTCTGTTCTTCATCTTCATTCGATTTTCAATTTCGATTTAGCTAAAATTATGGTAATATGATTTCCTCCGCCACCAATAAGTTCCTCATTGGCTTCCTCCTCTTCTCCACCTTCTTCTAATTCTTCATTTTTTTAGTTTTGTTTTCCTATTTGAATTCGATTTTGATCGTACAAATCAATTGTTGATGAAGATGAACAAGGATAATGCAGATCTGATATTTAGAGATGAAGATGATGGAGTTAAAGGATGCACACAAGATGTTTGAGAAAATGCTTTAGTATTTTAAGGGATAGTATTGCATATGTGTTGCATATTGTTCGTCACTTTTTTAATTAGTAATAAAATAAATTCTAGAATGAACAGGTGTTGTCAGTATTGATTACCAATTAGAAAAATGATGATAACTGCAAGTATACAGTTGCGATGTAGTTTTAAAAGATATCGATCCCACAGGGAAGGAAGGGTAACAAAGTAAATTCAATTTGAAAGAATAAGATTTAAAAATAAAATAAAATAAAAATTATAAAATGGTGGATAGTTGAGAAAATAGTTTGATATAAAGTGGAGAAAAGAAATATACAAATGAAAAGTGCTTGCAAATACCGTCTTAGACAAGGTATATGAAAAACCTTTTACAATATAACTTTTTGAAAACCGATTTCTTAATTTAGAGCATACAATGAGACACCGTAGGATTTACATTAAATAAATTTTTCAATCCTAGTGTATGTATTACAATCGTTTGAACAACGTACTTAATGTAATTATTTTGCTTTTTTGGATGCTTGGTGGTATTAGTTTAGCTTGTTTTGTTATTTTTTATAATATGTTTATTTGACTGGGCATTTTAAATTTCTCAATGATTTACATGTAAATTTCCCTAAATTAACACACATAAACATGTAATACAACAAAGGCCCAAACTTTTCAAATTGAAAGCAAAATATGAAGATCTAAATAAATCAAAATGTGTGAAAATAAAATACAGATTAGTTAGGTATAACACATCTCATTCTTGTTATTGGGCAAAATGAACTTTTCGTAACAACATTGTTAAACATGATGTGAGAAAAATATAATGCCTTTTTTATAGTTAATTCGGATGCATTAAATATAGTATCACTCATACAATAAGTGATAAACTAAAAATAATGTTCATCTGTCAAACAACAAAATGTCCCAAAAAGAAAAATCTTTTTAATTCCCAATTCATTAGTTCATTTTTTAAATTGTTTTTAAGTTTTGCAAGCATGTAAAATTCATTTCGATATACATCATTTATTTGATTATTGCCAACTCGAAGACCGACAAGTTTGTATTCGATAAACTCGATTGATATACAGACAAGAATCATTAACTTCTACTGATCTCTCATATTTCCTCAGCTGACAATGAGAAAAAAGTAATAATAAAAATCTGGTTAATCGTCAAAATGTCATTAAAAAATGAAGTCATCTAATGTACTACTTTAACTATTAAATATTTTAATCTTCGAGCTATCGAATTATAAAAATATGGAGTCGTGTTTAATTCTCTATTTTGACTGTAAAATTAGAATAATGCAATCTTCAAACTGTCGAAGTACTTTAAAAATTAACTATTTTAATTCTCTCTTCTCATTCCTACAATTTTATGATTTCATAGCTGTAATATCCTATCAAATTTACAATATGTGTATATAATCATATATTCATATTTCATAGTAAGCACAATGCACATGACCCATAACTGCAATTTACCTAATCAAGATTATGTAGATGAAAATATTTAGAAAGAAAATAATTGCATAATTAAAATCAATAATAATGATATGGACAAATTTTTTAGGTAGAGAAAGAGGCCTCAATCTAGCTTTATGCCTAAAAGCAGGGAATGTGTTTTTTTAGGTAAATGTATTGATAAATTAATTAATGTTTTTTCTATCATAATAAACAGTTTTATGATAAATTAATAATCATGTGTTTTTGGCTGATTAACTGCCGGATTATGTGCTTGATTTAGTGTTTTTTGTCTGTAAAATAAGTTGGGTTTTAGTTAGATTAATTATTCATGGTTGAAGTAAAGTGAATTCATGTACGGAAACCCAATTGTTTTATTATTTAAGAAAACAACCTAAACGCTACCTTTTTTAAATACTGTTAAGGACAATATCATATATATATATATATATATATATATATATATTAGCCAAATCAACTAACACATTGTATCAAAAACAAATAATATAACTTCTCTATATTGAGAACTAGAAATAAAATTGTAGCCAAAATTCAGAAATATAAAAGAACTCTTGCAACCAACGGGTGGTAGTTCGGTTGACAGAGCGGAGCTACAGGTGATCTGATGGTCACGGATTCGAACCCCACCACCCGCTGGGAGACTTTAAGCCTTAATCCGCAACCTGGCCAAGCAGGATTAATCGGATCCTGCCAAAAGTGGGTTCGGAATACCTGTGGTTATTATAAAAAAAATAAAAGAACTCTGCAATAGCTATATTTTGTTGAGTGTTTCAATAACTCTTAACTTGCCAAAAACACATTAATGCATTGCACAAAGATAACCCAAATTAGCTTACATAGGAGATGTAACTCAAATGGCAATAAATGAACCAAATAAATTACAACATATTATATTTACTTTTTATAAAATAATATTTTAATTTCGGTTAATTTAAATAAGAAGAAAAGCCTTCACGAGATTTTATACAAGGTGCCAAACTTTGCTTATTTTGTAAAGGTTAAATGCATCCGAACCTCTCTGAACTTGTTCAATTTTTTGCCTGACACCCTTGAACTTTTAAAAGTTTCTCTCGCCCTCCTAAACTTTCTAAAACGTGTCTCTTAACCCTCCGGATATGACGTGTCAACTTTTGATTGGATAAAAATGTTTGAAAAATCAAACCAATTAGGAGTCGACACGTGGCACCTAGTGACTTTGAGAAACTTTTGAAACTTTTTGAAAGGACTGAGAGAAACTTTTAGAAGGTTTAGGAGGGCGAGACAAACTTTTGAAAGTTTAGAGGTGCTAGACAAAAAAAATAGACAAATTCAAACAGCTCATAATGGATTTAGCCTTTTATAAATAAATATTTAATTAAGTTTTAATATTTAATTGAGGGTAAAAAAGCTCGACATGTAGTATAATTTCCCCTTCACACGTATCTCGAATTCAGGAGCTCTTTACTACAAACTCACCGGAAAGCTAAAATACTTATAATTTGAACATATTCGCTAATTTAAGGCAAATTTCATGCAAATAACTTATATTAAACAATAGTCAAACAAACATTTGATATTAATATAGTGACGACTATTTGGTAGAAATTCATAATAAAAACAAACAGATAATGAGTTAAATATGCAATTAATTATATTCCATTCATCATAATTATACTAATTTTATTAGTGGAAGCAGCTGAGCTGCCAATGGAATATTATTGTCTAAAATCAAAATGACAAAAATACCCTCCCAGCCACATTCTCTCTTATTACGATTCTGCCCCCCAACATTCCCACAACTCCCATCCCGCCGCCGGAAACGGCGGCAGATCACCGGATCTACATTTCCCGGCAACTTCGAATTATCAATAAAAAGAAGCAGAAATTAAAGAAAATGAAAAATCAGAGCAAAAATTAAGCAAAACTATCTGTATTCTCATTCTACATTGAAGCAAAGCTTCGATCTCTGATTTACAACGAAACATTTCACCCAAAAAAAACTCTCTCAAAGGAAAAATGTCTCCAAATCACCAAAAAAGAAGAAGAAAATGGCGCTTTTTACAAAGATCTGCTGATTTCCAACTCTAAATCATCTTTTCAATCACAAATAATCCTCCGCAATCAAAGATCCAACGAGTTCATCAAGATCGCCGGGCTCAAAACCGAGTCGAAGCGCCTCCATAACTCGCTCAAAAACCAGAACACGACAAGGAATTCTCAACACACCTTTTTGATCGTAGCCGTATTCTTGAGCTGATTTGTTGAGCAAGCCGATGAAAATCGGATGATTCAGCAGCTCGGCGCTGACGACGAACCGCTCCATCTCGTCGCCGACGTAGACCGGCACGTGACCTTCCGGCACCGGCTTCCCGCCGCCGGCGCGGCGCGTGGATCTCACTAAACAGCGGAACGACTCGGCGCGGCGGGCGGATCTGGCGGCGGAGCACCGCCGGGACTGAGTCTGAGAGTCGGATCGGAGGAGACTGTACTGCGACGAGTCGGCGACTCGCGAGAGGCGGCGAATCAACTGCTTCATGACCGATTTTGAGCTCAAGATTTGAATCTGGGAGTTTTAGAGAGAGAAGGTGGAGTTGCCGTAGAGAGCGAAAGTGAAGAGAAGGGGAAAATGGTGAATTGAGGAAAGGGGGAAAGGGGAGGGTAATATATAAAGGGGGGGAGAGAGTACAGGTAAGAGTACTTGGCAGGTACAATTGTAGTGAATTAGTTTTTTCTTTTTTATTTAATGATATTTGATTGATTTTTTTTATTTTTAATAAATGATTTCAAGATTTTCTTTAGTGGGTGATGTATAATGTGAGACAAAAGAAGATGCTTTTCTTGTGCATCTTTATTCTCTAAAATAAACAAATATCCCGAATACATTCATATTTTCTAGTTTCACTCCTTTAAACTTGAGAAAGTTTCGTTTCATGACTTTTCGTTTATAAAAATACATTATTTTGCTTTTATATGTCATGTGTCAGTTTCTGATTGTCTTAACTTTTTAAAAAATGTCATTCAACTAGAAGTTGATATGTGAAATTTCAAGGTTAAAGGTTTATTTAAGACAAGTTTAGGGGGCAGGAGGCTATTGTAAAAAGTTCTGTGAGATGAGAGACAAATACAAACAATTTCAGGGAGGTTCAGATGTGTTTGGCCTAAACAATATAAAACATCATTATATCTTCAACATATATTGTTGTGATTGTTAATAGTTGTAAAATTCCAAAGAAATTGAAAGGAAAATAGTTGCCTAATAAAAACCTATAGACAACGAGAAAAATGTTTTATTTCTAAGAAATATAATAAATAAATACATTTTTAAGAAATTGTTATAGGATATTCAAAGTTGACATAAGAGAATAATTTGTGGGAGCATAAAACTGCCTTTTATGTTATATACAAACTGAAATGCAAGAAGCCAAAGAGAAAATAAGCAAAAAGATTCACAGGCATAAAACTATTTAACAGCAAGAATAATAATGCAATAGAATAATTTTCTTGATTAAAATCGTTTGTTGTTTAGTCAAAATTGAGAGTTTAACATCACCTAAATAGTTAAGTTTCGACTATAAGTATTACCTGTAATAAATGTTGTGAATTATTCTTATGCATGTGTACTTGGAGCTATATGATGTAATTTAGATATCACAAAAAAATGAAACCCGAGTTATTTTAAACCAATTGTGAGTGTGATTTTGTTAATCCGAACTAAGAACTTGCAAAACACTCTCAATCAATATAGAAAACAAAATCTTAGAAATTTGAAAAGAAAATGAACTTTTTAGATGTTGGAAATGGAAAGTCATCTTAATATGTGTTCTTAAAATTTAATTATGATGCGTTAGAAAATAATTGAAATAAACTTCGAAAATGACAATAAATCACCGATATTTGAGACACAATTGGAGGAAACAAACAAATAAAAAAGACTGAAAAAGATAAGATATTTCCCCCACTATATTTCATTTTTGTTAAAGAAGCCACTAATTCCTTATGTGACAATCTTCAATAACTAAGTGGATCAAAATATTTTGTGGTAGAAAAACATTTGTGCAGCTTACTCTATTCCAACAAAAAGGAAAAAATGACAAAGCATGGCCAGAAACTCGAAAAAGGACAAAGACACCAGTCTGACACCGCGGTGCGCAGTCTGAGAAATGTCAGATTCGTGCAGAGCCAATAAAATTGCAACAGCAATCTTAATCTCCTCGGTTTCGATTCAACGGATTGCCGAAGAAGTTTCATCAACTGCTAATTTTGGATTAAAGGCAGCTCTGTGTCAAAACGGCTAACTTACTAATCAGAAATTAGCAAATCCAACCGTTAGAAGAATTCAACGGCTACATCAGAATCTCTCTATAAAAGGAAGAAGACTCGAAGAGAAAGTAATCCATAAAATTTCTTAAGCCGAAACTCTGTTGAAATTTCTGTTCAAAGTAATTTTCAAAAAAGCTCAATCGTGGGT
>CAOJBJ013680931.1:0-10259 GCA_948291685.1 Euphorbia celastroides | reverse complement strand
GACTAAAATGACACAACTAATCAGTATGCTAACAATCTGGTGGAAATCGACGAGTTGAACGGGCAAAAAAGAAAAGAAAGAAGAACGAGATAATCCAAGGAGGGAGGAAAGAAGAAGAGATCTAGGTATGCCAAATTTTTCATGGGGTTTTGGCCGAAGCAGGCCTCGGTTCGAGAGAGATTATTCGGACCGTCCTCAGCTTACTGCTCCACTGAGCCAGATTTTGCTGGCAATAAAGCAGAGTCCGGAGAAAAGAAATATAAAATTTCCCAAGGTCCCAGAAGGTGTCATACTGAGAGCAGACAAAGAAAAATACTATGAGTTCCACAGGGCTAAAGGCCATAAAATTGATGACTATAGGCTGTTAGCGGATGAAATGTATGCGTTGACCAAAGCGGGAAAATTTAGCTAGTTTGTGAAAGGAATAAGCAAGGAGTCTATCAAGAAGCCAAAGGTTGAAGAAGAAAAGAAGGATAGTGATGGCCCAAAGAAGAAGCAATATAAGAGTAAAATCTTGGTCATTGCAGGTGAAAATTTTAGGATATAAGCCAAAGTTATTTTAACCGTCAAATAAAATCGGTTCGAGATTCTGAGTTCATCGGCGAGTTTTTACTTCTTGATTGATTTTCAGTCTAAAAATGAAACTTTTAGTGAGCGCGTTTTGTAGGCTAATTCTCTTTATTTATTGAGTCCGAGTTATGCAATTTAGTTTGATTTACAATTAAAATCATCCAAGCATGCAAAAGAAAGCAAGTAAATGAAATAAAACAAGTATGGCTTCCTAACTACGGGGGTAGGGAAAAAAATATATACAACTGGGGGGAATTTGATCAAAAATCCTATACAACCGAACTAAGAACAAGAAAATAAATCCTAACATACATCTAATAAAACCTGCAAAATGCAAAATAGTTCGAAATAATAACACAAAAATCGCATATAAACACGATTTAAGCATTTTTTTAAGCCCAAACGATCATATAAAGCCTGTTTTTAAACGAAATTAAGGTGATTTGCTAAGTTAGGACGGTTATCCAGGACTTTTGCCCTTTGTGGGGGTCCTATTACAGCTCCAACATGCGAAACTAGGCCCGAAAACATCAAAAATCTTAGGTTCGGTGTAAACCCCTGAAGTGGGGCTTACCAACGAACCAGAGGATGCTACGGCCGAACCTCGGGGTTTGTTGGCAGCATCCTTGGGTTCGTTGGGAACCCCCACCTTAGGGTTAGGTCATGATAGGATTCGGCCGTGGCGCCTTACCACGGCATGGAGGAACTTTGTTTGAGTGTTTTTAGCCAATTTTGAACCTAAATAAATGAGAGAGAGCTCGTTTTTAAGCTCAGAAATTATCCTTGAAGCGTGAATCCACAGCTCGGGTTTATTAGGATGCTTGAAGTGAGGAGAAATAGCCCAAATCCTTGCTTGAATCACCAAAAAATCCCTAAATTCTTCTTTGAAATCAAGTTTCCATTGTTCTTAAGTGTTTTTCTTTCTCAAAAATGCCCAACCACGATTCTAGAAAATGAGGGGCTATTTATAAATTTCAAAAATCCGATTTTTTAACTGAAAATTCAAAAATGCCACGTAATTCGGGAATTGGGGACCACGGGCGCAGGTTCGGTCGTGGAGCCAATTTATAGGGATTTTTGAAGGGCTTGGGGGTTTGGTGGGTTTTTTGCCCGGAGAAACCTAGCTGGGTGCTTTGAGATGGTTTTGGGCCAAAATTAAAGGTTAGAAACAATGGTTTCATGGGCCTTTGAGTTATTTCTAGCCTAAAAAAGGTATAGGATTTCTCTCAAATGTATAGGGATTTTTCCTAAGGCTTAAGATTTTTCTCTTTGGTATAGGAACTCCTAATTTCAATAAACCTCATTGCGAACCTGAACATATTAGATCCTGCATCAATGTAACAAGTAAATAATACTTTCATCATCGCTTCGTGAGGGGATGTGAAAATCCCTTCCTCACAGACTGCCCCTTGCGGATTCGGTACTAACCAAGGTTAGGAGTGAATTCGCGAAGAGAGCCAAGGGATAGAAACCATGGCTGAGGGAGGCGATGATGACATGTTTATTTCTTGATTGAAAATTCTTAGAAAAATAATTATTTGCCCATTCGATCAAGAATGAACATGTTGCTAATGGCTGGAGAGAGTGCACCTTTTCGCTTCTTCTCGTTTCATCGATGACTGTTCACCTTCAGAGATGCGACACGATAGGTATTTTTTTAGCGGGAGCACCATTGTTGAAGATGACAGAGATACATCAGTTTCTTTGATTGAAAGAATTTTGAAGCCAAAATTTTGGGTCTTTTCGATCAAAGGTAAACATATCGATGATGACTGGTGGTGACGCGCCCTTCATAGTCTTCCTTCTCTCGAGTGATGCCTTGGATGTGATGTGATGAGGATTTGTTGAGATGGGTCGATTTATCAATAGGGACTAGAGAATTGTTGGGGATTTTTCTAGTTCTTTAGAGGATGGGAGTCATCGAAATGACTTGGAATTTAGAGAGTGGGAGTTAACGGGATGACTCAGAATTTAGAGAGTGAGAGTCATCGAAATGAATTAGGATATGGAGAGGGAGAGTCATCGGAATGACTTGGAATTTAAAAAGTGAGTCATTGGAATGACTCGGAATTTAGAGAGGGGGAGTCATTTGAATGAATTAGGATATGGAGAGGGAAAGTCATCGGAATGACTCGGGATATAGAGATTCATCGGAACGGCTCGAGATGGTGGATGAAGCCACCAGAATGAGCTTTTAATGGTAGATAGAGCTGTCGGTAAACCTGGATGGTGGATGAAGCCGCCAGAGTGAGCTTTAACTATAGATGGAGCTACCGATAAGCTATGATGGTGGATGAAGCTGTCGGAATGACCTTTAACAGTAGATGGAGCTGCTGATAAGCTTGGATGGTGGATTAAGCCGCCAGAATGAGCCTTAACGTTAGATGGAGCTGCCGATAAGCCTGGATGGTGAATGAAGCCACCAGAATGAGCATTAACGGTAGATGGAGCTGCCGATAAGCTGGGATGGTGGATGAAGCCGCTAGAATGAGCTTTAACGACAGATGGAGCTGCCGATAAGCCTAGATGGTGGATGAAGCCGCCAGAATGAGCTTTAATGGTAGATGCAACTGCCAATAAACCTGGATGGTGGATGAAGCCACCAGAATGAGCTTTAACGATAGATGGAGCTTCCGATAAGCTGGAATGGAGGATGAAGCCGCCAAAATGATCTTTAATGGTAAATGGAGCTGGTGATAAGCCTGGATGGTGGATGAAGCCACCGGAATGACCATTAACGGTAGATGGAGCTGCAATAATCTGGGATGGTGGATGAAGCCGCTAGAATGAGCTTTAACGGTAGATGGAACTGTCGATAAGCCTAGACAGTGGATGAAGCAGCCAGAATGAGCTTTTAATGGTAGATGCAACTGCCATTAAGCCTAGATGGTGGATGAAGCCACCAGAATGAGCTTTAACGATAGATGGAGCTGTCGATAAGCTGGAATGGTGGATGAAGCCGTCAAAATGATCTTTAAGGGTAGATGGAGCTGCCAATAAGCCGGGATGGTGGATGAAGCCGCCAGAATGATCTTTAACAGTAGATGGAGCTGTCGATAAGCCGGGATGGTGGATGAAGCCGCCACAATGAGCTTTAACGGTAGATAGAGCTGCCGATAAGCCTGGATGGTGGATGAAGCCGCCATAATGAGCTTTAACGGTAGATGGAGCTGCCGATAAGCCGAGATGGTGAATGGAGCCGCCAGAATTAACTTTAACGGTAGATGAAGCTGCTGATAAGCTTGGATGGATTGGATGATGAGAATTTCGCCAGATTGATGTTGCACTGTCTTCCTTTGAGGATTCTCCTTTTACAAGAGAGCTAGAGGATGCCTCGCTAAAGATGCTCCATAGGGTAGCGAGGACTTCGACAGACCCTCGTGTAAAGAGAGAGCCTATTACCCCTTATTGATTGTAGGAAGGTTCTCTTATCTTTGTCTTTCGTAGCTTCATTGACGAGCCTTGTGTTTTTCTACAAAACAGATTTTCAGAAGATTCAAGATGTAATGTATGTATAAGTGTATATTGTGCGATGCCCCTGATGGCTGCCTAGTTTGATTGAGTAGGATATGGCTCGTGCTTGGACAGAGGAGGCAAAATCATAGATGCAATGACAATTGAGGGGGAGTCGTCAAGCTTTCCGTAGTTCTGAGAAGTGAATCGCCGATGCCGAGAAACGAGTTGCCCTTTGTGCCTTCACTTAGTCGACTTAGCACGTGAGAGAGTCACATGATGGTGGTCCAGGTTTGGAGGTTAGATATTCCAGTTTTTCGGGAGATTGAGAATATGACCATAGACTTGACAAGCATGAAATTTTCAAACCACTTCTACACATTCGATCTACATAGTGGGCCAACAGTAACCTTGGCAAAAGGTACGTTTGGCAAGTGCGAGGTCATTCTGGAACCATGGAGTTTTCTAGACAGTTTCGACGTAGGGCCAAAGTGACTCCTCCTTAACTTCCCAATCTCCCACCATTTGTCAGATAACTAGAGCAGAATCATCATGAACTAACACGTCGGAGGCCCTAATACGACTGAGCGTCTCTAGGCTAAGTATGCAAGCTTCATATTTTGCACCGATGTTTGTAGTCTGGAATCCTGATCATTTGGAGGGAAAAATGAAATCTTTAGCCGGTGTGACTAAGATTATTTCTAATCCTGCCCCATTTCGATTAACAGCTTTGTCAAAGACCCAGGAAGCTTAAATGACAGTCTTTTACAAATTGTTTCAACCAAGTTACAACATCTTTGTAGCTCCATTTATGAGATTAGTGTGGTATTGAATCGACCATGTTCTTCCATCCAAATCACACAGCACAACATCCCCCTCTTTCTTTCTAATGTACTCCCTGGCAAATGCTCTCAGTATTGCCATACTACCACTACAATTGACATATGACCGTGACATTATAATTTGGAGACTTTGGTTTTAAGACTAGACATCAGATCTTTCTCTATCACTTGCCCTGCTTTTGTTTCATGTTTTCTTTCTTCACTTCAAGATAAGTACCTTTCCTTAATTTGTGGAGCTCTCAACCTTGTACATTTTTAGAGGCTGAACCGAGAACAATTCGGGTGTTTCTTTTCCTTTCTTTGAAGGAGCCTTTTCAACAGGAATTTTGGTTGTAGTCTCTTTGGCCTCAGGCACCCGAGAGACTTCAACTCCATAAGGATAGTCGTTTTCATTGGTGTTACAACTGGAAGTCGAAACATGGGTACCGCAGTCAGTTTGATCAAATTGAAAAATAAGAAATATCCCAACGACAAAGGAGGAGCATTGCACAAATGGTTGTCATCCCTCCTGCAGCCAAACCTCACCGCTGGCTTTTGCAATCCATTTTCCATTTTTTGGTATCAGAGTCAAAGACTAATTATAGTCGTGGTTCCTGACAAAATCTTGAGAGAGAACAATTTGTTTTGAATCAGAGAATCGACAAGAATTATCCTGAAGAACTGAGGCTGACTGGGCCTAAGCTACAAACATCTTCTTCTGTTGGTATCAAAGCCTTCATGGACCAATTATAGTCGTAGTTTCTGACAAATATCTTAGAAGGGAATAATTTGTTTTGAAGCAGATAATCGGCAAGAATTATCCTGAAGAATCTAGGCTTACTGGACCCAAACAACAAGTTTTTTATTCTGTTGATATCAGAGCCTTCATGGACTAATTATAACCGTAGTTCCTGAAAGATATCTTGAGAAGGAACAATTTGTTTTGAAGTAGAGAATCGGTAAGAATTATTCTGAAGAACCGAGTCTGACTGGGCTCAAACAACAAGTTTTTTATGTTGTTGGTATTAGAGCTTTTATGAACCAATTATAACCATAGTTCCTGATAAATATCTTGGTAGAGACTAGACCTGTTCATCGGACGGGTCGGACCGGATACGGGCCGGGCTTAATCAGGTTTTTGATAAAAAACGTCAACCCAAGCCCAGCCCAACCCATTTTTTTAAAATCTCGAGTTTGGGCTGAGTTCGGGTCGGGTTTAGGGAGTCGTAACCAAGCCTAGCCCAAAGCCCATATAATGTTTTCCTCTAGTCTGTAACATTAAATTTAAAAAACAAAACAGAAATTGAACACGATATAATAAGCAGCAGTTCATATATATATATATATATATATATATATAATCTTAATATTCACATATTGATAACATTAATCATTTAAGTATTCATATAATTACTTTTACATATCAAAATTAAGAAATTAATCACTCATAACACCCAAAATATAGCCATGACAGAATTTTGGAAACCATAAGTCTAAAGGTATATACAAAAGGCTAAGAGTCAGTAAAAGAATTGTATTTCTGCACAATTCAGCATCCAAAAAGTTGTTAAGTCAACCTACAAGAAGCATTAAATATATGAATTAAACATTTAACTTGATAGCACTATATATTAAATGTACAATACTCATTCTAAACTAAAACTTACCTATGAACAAAAGTATGTTTCCGCACATATATGCACATAAATGACATAAACACTTAACAAACAAGCAAAATATATTATATGACTAAACATAAACCCCTTTTCTTAAAAGAACCTAAGTTCAATCAACAGATCAATCTTCAACTTCACTTTCATCACTGCCACTTTCAAAATATTCATCCTCTAGTGAATCGTCATCTACAATAAATGAAATAGAAGTCAAATTTTCCACATATGAAAAGATACAAGTTTGACTTATAAGAAAAAAGTATGTAAAGATTGGCCCTTTACCTGAAGCTTAAATCCAATCTCTAAGACACATGATAGCTTGGACTGATTCTGACTTTAGTGAGCTTCGAATGCTAGTGATAACTTTACCACTAATACTAAATGCAGATTCTGAAGCCACTGTGCTTACAGGAATGGTTAGAATATCACAGACCAGCCTTGCCAATTCTGGGTATCTCATTGAACTTTTGCTCCAAAAATACAAAATGTCTATTTCTTCTTTTAAATCTATAGTAGGCTCAGCCAAATACATAGACACTTGAGATTTATCCATGAAACAGGATGCATCAGCCATGAAATTCGAGTACTCACTAAAAGGATCATCAACCTTCCCAAAATCAGAACAACAATTGTAAACCACTCCGCAAGAAGTTTCAACATTTGAAATCTTAGGGTCCTCATACTCTTTGAACAAACTAGGGAGTCTATCAACAATTTTCTGAACATAAAAAGAACTAATATCTTTCCCATAAATCTTTCCATAACAGAACAACAAAAATTTCTCTTTGCATCGAGGATCCACAAATGTAGCACAACTTAAAACTTCATTATAATCACTCCAATATTTGTCAAATTTAGCACGCATAGAAGCCACAATAGCATTCAAAACATTATTTTCATCATTAGCCACATCGATCAAAGTCTTCTCAATCATCCAAACACCCTTAAAATACAAATTTGAAGTAGGTGTTTTCACAGAAGAAAATATCTTTGTCACATCATAAAACACCTTTAAAAACTTATGAATAACCAGCATATTATCCCATTCACAAGTTGATAGCCCATAAGAACCAATAGTGCGATCAATCCCACCAAAATAAATCAATGCATCTTTGTAGTAAAGAACATTATCAAGCATCAAATATGTGGAATTCCACCTAACAGGCATGTCAAGTCTGAACTTTCTAGTGATTTGCAGCTGAAAATCATATTTTGCAACATCAAAGAACTTTTTTACATGTTTAGATGACTTATAAATGCATTTTATCATCTCACGAATTCTATCAAGAGGACCTTTAATAACTTCCAAACCAGCTTGCACAACAAGGTTCAAAATATGAGCACAACAGCGAACTTGAAAAAAGTCACCATTTAAAATGAGAGACTTTCATGCATTCAAACGGACTCTAAGAAAATTCAGCATAGAGTCATTGTAAGTTGCATTATCTGTGGTGATAGTGAAGACTTTATGATCAATACCCCATTGAGACAAACATGAAAACATCTCATCAACAATGTTAATACCATCATATGGGGGCTGCAAAGCCTTAAAACAAATGATAAACTTCTGCAACTTCCAATCACTATCCATAAAATGACAAGTAATGCAAATGTACTCCTGCCTAGTATACTCATTCTTCCAATTGTCAGTTGTCAAGCACACACGACCTTTTGCACTAGATAAAACTTCTTTTATCCTCATCATTTCACTAGCATACATAGCAAGCAGTTCTCTCTTGAGGGTGTGTCTACTAAATGCATTAAATTGCAGATTAGCCCTGGACATCATACGCCTAAACCCTTTCTGCTCAACAATAGAAAATGGATGACTACCCTTAACCACAAACAACACAATAAATCGACGCAACTCATCATTATCAAATTTATAACACTTTAGTGAACCATTAGCATTGCTAGCAACACCAGGAGAATCAGATTTCACTAAGTTTTTTTATGTCGGCATTCAATCTACTTGAGCAGTTATTTAAATGACGCTTTAAGTGTGAAGTGCCTCTTGTCGATTCTCCAGAAAAGAAATCTTTACAATACTTACATTGGGCCTTTTTCTGATTTTTAATGACAACCTCAGTATAGTGCTCCCGCACATTCGATCTCTTTCTTGATCGTCTTCTGGCAGTTGAAATTTCAAGAACAACGACATTTTCATCACTTGGACCAGCAACATTGCGATTGTTTTGAGCCTTAGGAGCACCGACAACATTGATTCTCTTTTTCTGTTTTCTTTTGGTAGCTACACTTTTACGAGCAGCAACACTCCGAGCATTGGGAGCAACAACATTACAAGCATTTGGAGCAGCAACATTCTGGGCATTCGAAGGAGAACATTATGGGCATTTGGAGCAACAACACTCTGGGCATTTGCTGCAGCATTGGTTATAGTACTTGATACTTTCTCATGACTAGAGTGATCCAAATCTATTTCCATCTTCAACTGTAAATATAACAAAAGTTAGCATTTTCAACAAATTAGTCATGCTTAACTGAAATATTGAAGTTTATTGAGCAGTCAAAAGAAACAAAGTACATAAAAATTCATCAAATTCAACCATATTTTACTCGAATTCCATATTGCACTACATCATTAAGGTTAAAACAAAAATACTTTTATCATTTAGTATTCATGAGTAAAATAATGAAAAGTGAGTTAATCATATCATCTTAATCTAAGTTTTCTTACGTTTAAAACCAACAATTATCATAGTATATCATCTAAATAAACAAAAAACAGATCTAAAGAAGAGAAAATGAGCTTACTTGTACTCTAAAGTCGAGATCTAACAGCTGTTTAACATGCGTTTCTTAAAGCAGGTAATATTTGGAAACATAAGAAAAGAACTGTGAGTAGAGAATAGAGAGAAATAAAGTATCAATTAAAAAAATCAAATATAATGGATAAAAATGAAGCAACGAACCAGTAAGGAGTGGAAGGACAACGGCTACATCTTCAAATGACGATGGAAAGAGAGGTAAACACAAGATTGTGATGGATGAGCAAGTGAAAGAAAAGAGTAATTAAAAAGAGGCTGGCAGCGTGAGTCTGTGAGAGAAAGATGGAATGAGAGGTAGGGTTTTTGATCTATGAATATATATATATATAACTACAAAAAGTTGACCCATCATATGCAATAAGCCCAATTTTTTTAAGAACCCATTAAATGAATATTTGCCCAGTAGAGTTTTCAACATAAACACAACACATTAACTATTATTAATATTGCTAAGTATTTTTATAACATATAGTTGATAAAATTATTATTGGGTGGGCTCGGGTCGGGCTCGGGCATTTACATCTATACCAAGCCCAACCCATAAAATTTCGGGTATTAGTGGGTTCGGGTTCGGCCGGGCTTTGTCAAGAAAGTTTTGTCCAAGCCCGACCCATTTGATCGGGTCCGGCCGGGCCGGGCGGATACCCGGACCCATGAACAGGTTTAGGAGAGACTAATTTGTTTTGAAGCAGAAAATCGACAAGAATTATCTTGAAGAATCGAGGCTGATTGGACCAAAACAACAAGTTTTTTATTCTGTTGGTATCAGAGTTTTCATGGATCAATTATAGCCATAGTTCCTGATAAATATCTCGGGAGGGAACAATTTGTTTTAAAGAGAATCGACAAAAATTATCCTGAAAAACCGAGGCTGACTGGGCCCAAACAACAAGTTTCCTCTTTCACTGGTATCAAAGCCTTGTTTTATATACTTTCCTTCCAATTCTGCCCGG
>CAOJBJ013680888.1:0-10193 GCA_948291685.1 Euphorbia celastroides | reverse complement strand
TTGTTGGTTGAAGATTGAAAGATGGGAAGTTTATGATTAATAACATTGCATAAAAGATAATAATCATAAGATAGAACAAAAGAGAAATAAAAATGAATACCTCAAATAGAAACTTATACCTTTAGAACGATAGAGACTTTGCTTGTTGATAACGCGTTGTAAACTAAAGAACAAACAAGCAAAGAACAAAGAACAAGAGCAAAGTATGTAGAGAGAATATCAATATTTCTTCTTAATCAAATGTACCATAGAAAGCCTTAATATATAGGCACTTGAGAGAGCTGGAAGAGACATGAGTTACAAATATTATTAGGATAATTAGTCATCCAAATAAATATAAATAAATAAATATTTATAACCCCTTATGATTTTTAGATTTTCCCCTTTTTACAACAAGCATTAATTCCTCTCACTTTCCTTCCTTTTTAACTGTCCATTTGGAGTTAGCTTCTTTAAGAATCCAAAGACTGAAGTGCTTGGTTTTTTTTATTCAAAACCTTAACCGGTTCTTTTGAGTTACTCTTCTGGAGTTAGGTTTTCAATTAATACAGTTCATTAGTTATTATAACACTAATTTAACAATATACTTAATTTCAATAATAATATTTAATGTTAATAATAGTCGTTAATGATAATGAATTATAATAATTCTTTTCATTAGTGCCAAGTACTAACCCTTAATAACAATGTTACTGGAACCAGACCGGACTGGCCGGTCCAACCGATAAAACCGTAAACTGGAACAGGTTCTGGTTCATTCCATCAAAATTACCGGTGTGCCATGAAACCTCTCGTCACCGGAAACTACCCGAAAAATACCGAAAAACCGGTAATCGGATAATATCTGGAATTTTCCTCACCGTTTTGTTGGGTTTCCTTCCAACCACCGCATAGATTTCTTCTAATGTTAGAAGTTTACGAACAAATTTTATCACTTTGCTTGGATCTTAAGAAAAATGAGTAAACTTCAAAAACATACCTTGTGATTTCACACTTTTGCATAAACATCTCTAAGGTCCATTATTTTGTAAGAACATGACTCGTTGTTTCAAAATTTTGTAAAAACATGTTTCTCAAAATTTTAAAATTGCATTTGAAAGGGTAATCTTCTCTATTTTGAAGTGAAATTTTGCAGGTTTCTTTACAAAAATAAAATATACATTAGTAATGAGTTTGAGATTTTTTTGAGAAGTTTTTATATTTATTTTAATTAAAATTCGATTATCTTTAAAAAAATCATATAATATGAAACATTTCTGAAAATTACTCAAATTTTGATAAATAATTCATAAATAATATAGCTAGAATATATGAATGTTAAATTTATTAAAATAACTTGTGTAACAATATGGAATCTACAATTTTTCAAAAACATACCTTGTGGTTAGCCATTTTTTGCAAAATTCTGAAACCACAAGGCATGTTTTGACAAAAAAAAAACCTTAGGAATGTTTTTTTTGTAAAAATATGAAATCACATGTATGTTTTTTAAGTTTACCAAAAAAATCAATGGTTACTTGGAGAAAAATGAACTTAAAGAATTAGAAGGAATAGGATGAAAGTGGACTAATGAATCAAGAAAGGAAGAATTGTGAAGAAAATTGAAAAGAAGAAAAAAAGAGACAAGAAAGAGTGGAGGCGGCGCACATACAGCAGTTTTTATTAGGGTTTTCTAATGTATTTGTTTTTCAAAATAAAAAAGAGAGTAAATATTATGTATAAAAGAAAAAATATGTATAAAAAAAAGAGAGTAAATATATTAATTCCAGGATTTGTTTTCAAGAAGTCAAGTGGGCTCTTCGTGTACTGTTAGCCCAACATTTGTTTTGAAAATGTCGAGTGGGCTCTTCATGTACTTTTAGGTAAAGAAGGGAAAACAATTAAATACATACAAAAAGTAAACTTATTTCTATCAAATACTCCAAAGTTAATTGTTTAATTTTCATTTTACACTCTTTCATCATTTTTATTCTTAAAACAATTAAATTCTCTTTCACAAAACAGCTTTTGAGGATCCTCTCCACCCCTCGCTGAAAATCGTACCGTCGCCGCCGACAATCGAATCTAAAGTACTCGCTAGAAAATGTCGTCGGGAACCC
Source organism: Euphorbia celastroides (assembly GCA_948291685.1). Taxonomy (NCBI): domain Eukaryota; kingdom Viridiplantae; phylum Streptophyta; class Magnoliopsida; order Malpighiales; family Euphorbiaceae; genus Euphorbia; species Euphorbia celastroides. Next base: position 8,094 of record CAOJBJ013680888.1, on the reverse strand, counting down.
TGAAAAGTGGAAAACTCATCGGATCTATGACTTGGGCCGACGGGAAAGCAAATCAACACCAGATCTCGCCCTAACACCGCTGCTCCCCGCTAGATCTGACACCGTCGCCGGATCTAACCTTGAAAATAGGTGAAATCCGGCCCAAATCTAACCGACGACGATGACTCCGATCCCGCCGCTGTCGCCTCCAGCCAGATCTAGCCCCAGCTGCCACCGAAGCTCCTCTCGGTTGAAACCTCCTCCATCGCCCGATCATTTTCCTGGTGCACGCCGCCCCCGTAGCTCCTCTCCCCTTCAGATCCAAATCTGAGCTGTTTTCACTGTCATCGCTCAAATTTTCGCCAGATCTCCTTGTCACAAAAGTAGCATATGAAGTTTTAGGTGATTTCAAAGAGAAGCTCCATTTTTGTTTTGCACTATAAATTCATATTATATGTGTTCAAAGCATTGCTTTTGTGTTGAACTTGATGGGACTTACTGTATCTGTGTTGTAAACAGTTTTGGTTTAAACATTTGATTTTTGCTCTGTTGCGAAATGCTGCCATACTAGATAAAATTTGGGTGAATCTAATGTGGCTTTTTGTATTTGTTTGGTCTACCATTTTCAATGGATGTCTAAATACAATACAATTTATACATATCATCTAATTTATACCTTTTAATGTGCACGTTTCTTATTTTTTCATGGTAGTATTGCATTGAGATTTCTTTACAAATTATTAATGAAAATTCCCAGGTGAACTATATGAGTTGAGTCATTGACAGAATAAGAGTGAATAAAAGGAAATATGTTTATGTTTCAAAACCTGAGATTTATCATTAAGTAAGAGCATAAAACACAGCATCATTAAACTTATAATGATCTATAATGTCATGTTGTACTTCTATAATGATCTATAATGTAATTTTGTAAATCTATAATGATCTATATTGCCATTTTGTAAACCTATATCTATAATGATCTATAATGTCATTTTGTAAACCTATATCTATAGTTATCTATAATGTTATTTTGTAAACCTATACAACATTATAGAAAAATTATATAGGATTATAGATCAATATTGATCATTATAAGAAAATTCTATAACATTATAGATCATTATAGAAAAATTTATGTCATTATAGATCATTATTGAAAAAATCTATAACATTATAAATCATTATAGGAAACTTTTATAACATTATAGATCATAATATAAAATTTTACGACATTATAGATCATTATAAAAAAATTCTATAACATTATAGATCATTACAGATCATTTCTATAACATTATAGATCATTATAGAAAAATTTACGACATTATGAATAATTATAGAAAAAAGGGTAAACTTAAAAAACATACCATGTGCTTTTATAATTTTGCAAAAACATGCCTAGTGATTTCAGAATTTTACAAAAAAGGGATAGCCACAAGGTATGTTTTTGAAAAATTATAGATTTGGTAATGTTATACAATTTATTTTAATAAATTTAAAATTCAAATATTCTAATTATATTATTTGTGAATTATTTATCAAAATTTGAGTGATTTTCATAAGTGTTTCATTTTATTATAATTTTTTAAAGTTAGGATCCAATTTTAATTAAAATAAATACCAAAACTTATCAAAAAATTTCAAATTTGTCACTAATGTGTATTTTATTTTTATAAAGAAACCTGTAAAATTTATCTTTAAAATGGAAAAGATTACCCTTTCAAATGTGGGTCCAAAATTTTGAGAATCATCTTTTTACAAAATTCTGAAACCACAAGGCATGCTTTTGCACAAAAAAATAAACCTCAGGGATGTTTTTGCAAAAGTGTGAAACCACATGGTATGTTTTTTAAGTTTACCCTAGAAAAAATCTATAACATTATAGATCATTATAGAAAAAATAGCCAAATGCATAAATGCACCCCTCAAGTTGGCATTTTTCACCCCATGCACGCTCCAAATTTGAAAAGGTCCTATTATCCCTCTCAAGTTGGCAAAAATGGATCAATTACCCTTTCAATGTCACGTGTCAAAATATGATTAGTTTGACTTTTCAAACATAACATTTGTTTGACTTTTATATATTCAACCAAAAGTTGACACGTGGCATTGAGGGGGTAATCGATCCATTTTTGCCAACTTAAGGGGGGTAATGGGACCTTTTCAAACTTGGAGGGTGTATGGGGTGAAAAATGTAAATTTCAGGGGTGCATTTATGAATTTAGCCTGGAAAAAATCTATAATTCGAATTTTTTCATCAAAAGTATGTCATCATGGATCTTGTTTTAAAGATAAAAATGAAACAAACAAAATATTTTAAAGAACCGAGTTTAAAAAATCAACGGTCTGAGAAGACTGATAGTCACATCTAGGAGAGGGACACGCATGGGGAGGGGATGCAGAAAAAGACAAAAAAGATGGTGAAATCATAAATAAGAAGTTAAATGTGAAATATTTAAAAATAAGTAGAAATATTATGTAAAGTTAATAATAATTTGAAAAATAGATTATATGGTATAATTTCTTATATTATAAGTCATTATTACAATGGAAATTTTAATTTTTTTATAATAATGGAAATTTTACTTGATTTGCAACCAAACATACCAAAAGTAAAAATACTCTAATCTTCTACAAATATCCAACCACATTTATGTTATGCTTTTTCCACTAAAATTAATATTTTTTTCAAATAATATTAGTTTGTATTATTATTATTATTATTATTATTATTATTATTATTATTATTTTAAGAAATCAATAATCTGGTAGTACCACTAGTTGTACCCAGTTGAACCGGTGATACTGCATACTCACTGCTTGGTAGGTTTGACATCCGGTACGTTTCGATAACACTGATTAATAATAATAACTATCGTTTCTAATGATGTATTTAGTATGATTATTAATACATTATTTAATTATTAGCTAAATATAATACTTTATTCTTACTTATAATTATGATTAATTATTGACTATAAATATTTATTACATTAAAATTCATAATTCATCAAATTTATTATAAATTAATAAAAATTGTTAGTTCTATTATTTGAGGCTATGATGACTTTGTTTTTTTTTTTTTTGAAGTTACCCTTATTTTGCGCTTCATCACCATTGAATTAACGGGATGAAATTCAATTCAATGGTAATAAGCAAAGTAAGAAAAAAAATAAAGTCACCATACGATATGTCCTATTTTTTCTTTTGTTATTTTATGATAATTTATTAACATGTTGATTTCCCGTTTGATTCAAACAAACTCAAGAATAATTGCATTTTTTTTTTATAAAACATATCCACTTTCATTGGAATATCTTTCACAGTACCTTGAACTAACTAAACAACTGATCACTCGCGTTGAAGATCATGAGGTTGAAAATTTGTTGTCTATGAAAGTTGGGTTGCACGTTCGAAAATTCTATTTTGGGTTCCAAGAATATAGTCAAGTTTAATAAATTATTCATTAAATAAGTTATAAATTTGTTAAAATAGAGTCATTTCTTTTTAAATGTATTTTTGCAATGAAAAATGACTGGCGTGCATATACAAAGCATTGGGTATTGGAGGGAGCAAGTCATTGTACAAAACCAATAAATAGTTGTACTATTAATCTATAAATGTCCCTTCTCTTTTTTCTCATTAATATTTAGAACAAAAAAATGGAGGGGGAAACAAGAAAATGGATGGTACTTGTAGCAACCATATGGATTCAAGCTTTCACAGGAACAAACTTAGATTTCTCATCTTACTCTTCTACTCTAAAATCAGTTCTTGGAATTTCTCAGCTCCAGCTCAATTTCCTAGCAATCGCATCGGATTTGGGCAAAGCTTTCGGATGGTGTTCGGGTTTTTCTCTTTTGCATTTTCCTCTCTGGGCTGTTCTCTTCTTCGCGGCTTTCTTGGGCCTCTTTGCCTATGGCCTCCAATGGCTTCTCATTGCTAATTTCATCTCCTTGCCTTATTCTCTGGTAATTTCTTGCCTTGTTGTCTCTTTTTGTTTTTTCCTCGGAAAATGTTTGTTTGTTTCCCGGGAATGTTAGTTGAAGAAGTTAGAGGTGTGTTTGATACCCCAAATATAGTTCAATGTTTGGAAAATAAATTATTGTTAATTATATAGGGTTGACTTAATTAGTAAGTGTTCTAAATTAGCTGAAATTCTGTTGTAGGCTGAAAAGTTTATCTATAAAATGTTTGGGAAATTGTAAACTACTTATTACTTAAAAAAGTTATTTAATTCATTTAGTTGGAGTATTATCTACAAAATAATCAAATTATGATATTTGCATTGCCTACGTGGATGTGCTAGTTGTTAAGGAAGATTTTGTGGCTTAGAAATAGCAGACTAATGGATGGATTTCTACTACATTAATTGGTGTTTTGTTCAACTCTTAAAGTACGTCTAGATGACATCACCTTTCTAGAAAAAGATAAACTTTCATATAGTAGATTAATGCAATAAAGGAAAAAGAACTAGTTAAGGTGTTCTGGATTGAAACAAAACAAGAGCTACATGTACTCAACCGTAAGAATAAAATAGGGATCAGAAAGATTTTCCCCTTTAGTAAGTGGTTTATTTGATTATTTATTAAGATTTTTATGAACAAAATTACATTTGGGGGCTAAGTGTGGGGAAATTATACAAAAAGCCCGGCTTTTTGCACCTCACCCTAATCTAACCATTAATTATCCTAAAATATGTATTTAATTAAATATTAATTAATGAATCAACGGTTGGATTGGGGTGGAGTGCAAAAAGCCGGACTCTTGGTATAAAATCCCCTAAGTGTGATGTAGACAACTCACCTACCATTCTCATCTACATAACTAACAGTTTTCCCCAAAAGCAAACTTTTGTCTAATATTTTTAAGCGCTCTTGCAAGTTAAGGTTGAAAAGTAAAATTCTCTAATAACTACATAATTATAGAAAATAGTTTTATCAACAAATCGGTATCTAAGTTTTATCCAACTACACACTTATTTTTCTTTTATCAATTTATTTGTTAGAAAAGTTGTTATCACTTAATTGTCATCTTTTGTAATGGTAGCTTCAATGCTGCATATCAATTAGGTGTCGTTTAAGACAAACAAATTGAATATTTTTATCTTTTATAATATATTAGAATATCTAATCAGCAAATATTAGTTAAACCAACTCCAATTTTTTAAACATCCTACATATTTATTTTCCTTCAAGCTATTCCCATCAGTGACATTTTAATAATTCATGAATCATGCTTAACTATACATATGCCAAATATATTGAAGTATTAATTATTTGTTTTGAATATGTTAAATATATTTGTTTCTGGCAGGTATTTCTGCTATGTTTGACGGCAGGATGCAGCATCTGCTGGTTCAACACAGTCAGCTTCGTTCTATGCATCAACAACTTCCCCACAAACAGAGCATTAGCTCAATCGCTAACCACAAGTTATAACGGCGTTAGTGCAGCTCTATACTTCCTGATTGCCAATGCAATTGATCCCACAAACAACACTCTTTACCTCTTCCTGAATGCACTTGTCCCTCTCTTTGTCTCCACCCTTGCCCTCGTCCCCATACTCCGCCAATCCCCACGTGCCTCGAGCCCCCTCGACTCCTACATTATTCTCCTACTCTACGTTCTAGCCGTTTTCACCGGCCTCTACTTGCTTCTCCTGAATCCACTCTCCAACGCTTTGACTGCAGCACGACTCCTCCTTGCGGGCGCTATTCTTCTCCTGCTCCTGCCCTTGTGCCTCCCTTTCGTGTTCCGCAAAAATTGGAATATATTTGCCTTTAATTCGAGTGTCAACCCCTGCAGCTCAGGGTTCAGCTTGGTTGACTCTAGTGACCTTGAGCTTGTCAAAGAGCTCATTGCAAGTACCGAATATGGGGACGGCAGATTGAATGGTAATGTTTCGGTAGACAAAGAATGTAGCTTGCCTAGTTGTTTTGGGGAAGTGATTGAAAAGCAAAGGTTGACTATGCTTGGTGAAGAGCACTCGTTTTGTGTGACGGTCCGGAAATGGGATTTTTGGCTCTATTTTATAACATATCTATGTGGAGGAACCATAGGGTTGGCTTATAGTAATAATCTCGGACAAATTTCGCAGTCTCTTGGCTACTACACCGACCTCAATTCAGTCATTACCATTTACTCGTCGTTCTCATTCTTCGGCCGTTTGCTGTCAGCTGCCCCTGATTTCTTGCATCAGTATGTACTGCTTCTTCTTAAAACTAATCTTAGGCTTATTGCATAGGTAGTGATCTAAACATGCCCACTGGCCCTGAACTTTGAACCTAAACATATGTTGAATATTTTGAGACTTGTGCAAATGCAGGAAGGTATACTTTGCAAGGACCGGGTGGTTAGCAGTATCGATAGTACCAATGCCGATCGCTTTCCTCTTCGTGATTTTATCAGGGAGCAAGGAAGCGTTGTATGCTTGCACGGCCTTGGTTGGGCTAAGCTCTGGGTTTGTTTTCGCAGCTGCTGTATCCATTACATCTGAGCTGTTTGGGCCCAACAGTGCGGGGGTCAACCACAACATTCTCATCACCAATATCCCGATCGGATCGCTTGTCTACGGTCTTCTTGCTGCAATAGTTTATGACTCAGAGGCTACTGCCGGCAGTAGAAACATACTACAGAGCCTCGTTGGAAAGGAAATGGTATGTATGGGTCGGAAATGTTACATGACGACTTTTATAGTGTGGAGTTGCGTCTCTGTGGTAGGTGCAGTTACTGGGTTTGTGCTTTTTCTTCGAACAAGACCCGCTTATGACCGGTTTGAAAGGATTAGAACTCAGACGCTACCCTCGGACTAGAACATTTTCAACTTCGTTTTTGGGGAACTAACTAATTTCGTAAGTTATGAAATAGCCACAAGTAATTTCGATGTGATGCAGGTGAAGGCATGGAATTCGATTTCAGGGCTGACATTGTTCGGACTTGAGGGTTAACGCGTCAGAGTCTAATACAAATTGATCCAAGCTTGATATAAGCCTTATTTTTATTGTTCTCGTATTTTGAGAGGTGAACACAGTTTTGGAAGAACTACAGAGACCAATGGGACTCTGAGAAATATACGAACTTTACTTTCATATTTTTCAAAAGAGTATTTTTCGTTACGGTTATCGGAATTGGATTGTGCTTTTGTTATTTAGATTAAAATATGAGTAAACTTCATGATATTTTTTTCTCGCATAAGGGTGTTAAAAAAATGAGTGATCTTGTTCGTTATCACGTGAATTTGTGGGAAGATTAATGAATATACAATATACAACAGAAATGAAATTGAATAGTTCAGATATTTTTTTCAATTAAATTATAATAATGTTTTTTTTTGTTTTCACCACGAAGTTCCTGAAATTCTGTTTAAGGGTGAACCATGCCCCACTGCTAGACCACACTATTAGGTTATAATAATGCATTTTTAAAAATTACAAAAGATTCTCCGAAAAATACTCAAAATCTAAGTATCAATTTTTAAATAATAAGGTATAATGATTGGGACACTAAATTGTTTGACCACTTTTTGAGACGAGAAATCCCATTTTGCAAAAACTATAGATAGCAAATGCCATTGTTGGCTGCATAAGACAGTAATAATCAAAACCCAAATTTAATCCTTTTCGCCTACAAATGAAACATCCAAAACCCAAATTTAATCCTTCTTTTCACCTTCTGTTTGCGCGGGTTTCTTAGCGGAAGCCTGAGAGTAGAGAAAAGTCCCGAAAATGGCAATAGCAGATCCCACAGCATTCAGAGGCCTGACAGGATTTCTAAACACCAGAATAGTAGACACAATCACCACCACTCTCTTCATTGTATTTCCAACAGAAAAGGTCAAGGGGCTAATGTCATCAAGTGCCTGGTAAGACGACTGATTGTAAAGATGGTAAAAGACCCCCGCAACCAACACCCAGAAGTAAAATGTTGATGGTTTTCCCACAGCTGCAAGTGCATTATGGTACCCTTGAATCCATTTGGACCCTTCAACAAAAACCGCCACAGGAAACAAGTAAATCAACGAGATAATGCTTATGCAACCGTACAAATTAAGCCCGTTGACTTCCTTGAAGCTCTGCAAACTCTTCTTTGAGTAAATGTTTCTAAACACAAA
>CAOJBJ013678751.1:0-11461 GCA_948291685.1 Euphorbia celastroides | reverse complement strand
CAAAACAAAATAGTGTCTTGGCCATCAAATTCAACCACAAAATATTCCCAATGCAATTGAATTAACAACAAGCTCGCGTCATATGAGACAACAAACAAGTTGAAAGATCTGTTTATGCAAATATGAAGCTCAAGATGCAAGCAACAACACAATTGCTTCTGAACTAAAAACGAGAGCATTTACCATATGCAAGTCATGGAGTCAAATTTTGGGTGTCTAAAATTTAATTTACGTATGGGCTTTTTTGAATGAATGATGGTTGCAGTGTGGCACTACATTTGCTAAGCTATTATCCAGACCATTAACATAAAACACATTTCATAATTAAAACAAAAAGCTACACAAAACAGAGGCAGTTATGGAAGTGCACAAACTCGTGCTCCATCATCCACATGTATATTTAATCAGCAGAAAAAGACTAGAGAGCAGAAAAGTATCATACCATTGTTTGTGATATAGTCAAACGATTCGAGAGCCTCAGAAGTATTCCTATATATGTTTGGGGATATGACATGTACCAAGTGACTATTAACCCACCTGCATGGTAAAATCACCACATCATTCAGTAATAGGGTTTTGATATGGCATAGACAAACATAATGGCATCTCACACATATAAAAGATGAGCTCATATGCAGCGTAGGCAAATATTATTACACATGATAAACTACATCGACAACCATCTAATACTATTGTGCTATATAAATTGAACATCACACTTCATGATCAGCTTGCACATGTTATATTGTGCATAAACACATAAATTTAATGAAGCAAATTATTCGTGACAATTTAGCACCCATCAATTAGGCAGAGAGATTTTCCCTCTCTGGACTTTCTCTTCATCCGTAAAAGCGATATTTCAAAGTCAAAGTAGGGATTTCTTCTTTTTTTTCAAAAAAAAAAAAACATCAGCCAGCCTTAACATCGAAACCATTTTGCATCTTTCAACTTAAATTTGTCCCCAAAATCAGTACCAGCCTGTTTACTTGCCTTCGTTTCACAATACATTAATCTGAACCTTTTTTATTGGGTCCAAATATCTCTTTTAATATTGTATGTAACATTCTAAGTCCCTGACAGAGAAATGCATTATGGTACTCTTTTAATTGTCGAACAACCTAAGAATTTCATTAAATTCTGTTATTGTAAATCTTTTGCAAAATGTGACAAAGTTCACCTATTACTCAACTGTTTTACCACGCGACTTGTAGATAGAATTCAGCCATAAACTTTTTGACACTACTTGTAATGTATTGCCGATAAAATATTAAGCCGATGACAAATTACGGGAAATGTAAAGTACAAGAGGAGATAAACATGCCGAAACTTGATAAATTTTACCAATTGCATATTCCTCATTATTTGGATAAAAAGAGGAAGCACGTTAGATTAAGAAATTGTATTAGAGTAGCGGATTATACCAAGAATATATAATGTGATCAAACATTGAAGTTTCTGGGAAGCTCAATTTTTTATGCTAAATTCCTTGATTGAAGATTGCTATTTCAATTGGTATGGAAGAAGGGGATATTATGCATCATCTTGCCAAGGTACAAGACCTTGAAAGTCTATTCTGTCAAATGAAATTATCAAAGGGAAAGTCACCATAATCATCTATAAATTTTATCAAACTCCTCCATCATGTTTGTCGTAATCATCAATAAGAAAACCAACTAAAATCTTACCTCCAATAGTCCATTAGCTATAGATAAATAACCAAAGGTAACAATGCTACATCAAAACCATCAAACCCATACCTTACACTTAGCTAAGCATTGATATTAAAATGGACTTGTACCTAAAAGAATAATAAAGTTATAAAAAAAACAAAAATTTCACCATTAGAGAGCAGATGAAGGTCAAATGGCTACAACCCAGTGCAAGGAAAATATGAAGAGAAGAAAAACAGAACATAGAGATATGTAATTATTTTTCCTAGAGGTAAGCTAGTAAACAGCTTCAGTTGATATTTTCAAATTTCAAAATCCGAGAAATTACATTTCATATAAATTTCAAAAACTCGACTTCAGTGCCCCTTATTAAACACAAACACAATTAAAAAAAAAAGAAAGATAACGCAAAGCAATTGAAAGCACCATACCTACGCCATTTGTCCTCTTCATTATCCTCTGAGGCCAACGCAAGATTTCTGTTAGATAGAATCTTGTCCCCCAACTTATCAATGATATCTGTATGCATATCATATGCCAGTTCAATAATCAATAGAGTCAAGTCATAAAAAGTTACATAAATATCAGTTGCAATAGTTTAGACATGCTTCATAGAATCTGACTTACACAGTAAAGGGAATTCATACGGAGTAGTACTACTGATAATAACCTGATGAATCAACAAGCTGTTTACCATCCACCATTAGTATAGGCACCTTCTCATAATCAAACCATTTGATTTCTTTCTTCCTGAGTGGGTTGACTTCCCACTACTTTGCAGGGAATATCATAGTAGTCAAGGACAGCTGCCACAATGAACAAGATCAACAAACTATGAGCTACTTAACTGATAGTGAACCATATGCCACAAAATATGATTGGATCAACAAAGAGGGAAAACTTCAAAATCAAGAAATTCATGGCAATGGTAATGTTCCAAAAAATGTTACTTTTCCATCTCGGGCGACCACAATGAAAGGAAAATGCTAACTACAGATAAAGAATTGCATACACTTCACAAGTCACAACAATTGTTTCAAAATTGACAAGAGGATATTACTTGCTTCATGCTAGGAGTTCTGAAGGAGAAAAGAAAACCAGAGCCATTTCTTGATTGCTCCGGCTTGAATAACTAAATTTCAAACTTCCCACAGTCTAACCTATCAGAATTTAGTGGCGCGGACGACTAGTAACGGCCAGAAAATATAGTCGATGAGATCAGATTTAATGCAACATAAAGCACAAAACAAAACTCTAAACCAGCACGAACACAAATACTTACACAAGCATTTGATAACAAAACAAAACTAAACAAGCAATTCACCATGGATAGAACTTCAATAAGAGAGAGACAGACCTTTAACTTTATTGCAGAAGGGGCAAGCTTCATACTGATAAAGAACCACATCCTTGGGCAAAAGCTCAGCCGGCGGGCGCTCCTTCGCGTAGACATCACCGGAAATTGACGAGGCAGCAGACACAGAGATCAAGGATCCAGCTACTCCAAGAGCCAGAGTGCGGCCGGAGAAGGAATTGTAAAGCCGAGAGGTCCAATGCTGGCGTCTGCCGGTGCTGCCAGTACAATAGAGTGCTGACTGAAAACGGCCATGGTGGACGGCAGCGGAGCTGCTGTAGTGAGAGGCGGCGACGGTCGGGTAGAGGACGGAGGAGGCGAGACTGGAAGCCCGACACACGATTCAAAGGTGGAGAAGCAGATCTGTTCGATGAAAGATCCAGAGGGTTTATGCTTTTATGGGTTTTGCATTTCAACCATTTTTCCCCCTTTCTCGTGATACTTCTTCACCTTTCTTACATCTACTTCCTTTTTCTTCAACTCTTATAAAATTCTTTTAAATAAAAATATTCCATAAAAATACTACTAAATACTAAAAAAACACTATTATCAGTTTAATGGAGTTGATGATAAATAGTTGTTATTAATTAATTGTATTGGATAATTATTAGTAGATGAACAGAATTGTTTTTAAAATAACTAGTTTATAGTATGTAATAATGTAACTCGAAATATAATTTTGGTTAAATTTGATTATGGTATTACATATTCCACATTTATTTCCTATTAAATTATTATATGAGACATCAATTGATCTTTAGTTAAGTGATACATCTTTCAATATATTGGTGGGAGTTCTGAGGTTTGAATCCCAACTAACCTCTTCATATTCCATTTTTATCTCTTTGAATAAAGAAAACAACAACAAATCAGGGTTAACTTTAAAAATTTTCCTTGAAGTTTCACAGATTCTCAAAAATATCCTTGAGGTTTTAATTTCATCGAAAACATCCCTAAGGTTTTGAGTCGTCATCAAAAACATATTTTTCCATCCATTAACAGTTAAATAGTGACGTGACAAATAAGTAAAATGGTCAAATTTCACTTTTGAACCCAAATTCATATTCATTTACCCACTAACCTTCATCCCCTAACCCAAATACCCAAACTTGACCTTAAAACAGTCCCCTCGCCACTTGTGCCGGCGTCGCCACCGGAGAGTCGTCGGAAAATCACGGATCTCCCTTGTCGTATGACGTCACTACTTCGGTGCCGATTTCGTCATCGAAAATAACAGATCTCGCTGGAAAATGGTGAGATCAGTACCAGAAATCGATGATAGAGAAAGAGGGTGGAGAAAACCGTCACGCCGTCCAAGTTTGCTCCAATTTCGAGCTCCACCATCGAAATTAATAGATCTCCACTACAAAACCACAGAATCGAATGGGAATCGACAAATGGAGTTGGGTTTACCGACAGGGTGACAACCACAACAAAGGTTTAAGTTTTATTTTGATTTTTCGCTAGAGACTAGGGGACAACAACAGAGGTTTTTTAGTTACATTTTAATTTTTCGTCTAATAATCAGGCTAAGCGACAACAATATAGAGTTTTAGTTAGATTTTGATATTTTGTCGGAAATTTAGGCTAGGCGGCGACGGCACGTTTGGAATTGTCGATAACAACACGTTTGTAATCGTCGACGGCTAGCAGAATAGGGTTTGAGCAATTTATCTTGGTTTGGGTATCTAGGATCAAGAATGGATATTTATGTTTGGTTTAGGGTTTATAAGTTTTTAAGTTAAAAAAAGAAATTTAATAATTTTATCTTTCTATCACGCTAGCATATGTTTTTATAACGTTTCAAAACTTTAGGAATGGCTACGAGAAAAAAAAATCCCAAAAATGTTATCGAGGAATAGTTCACGTGTGGTTTTCGAAGTTAGCACTGAAAAATCAAGGTAAAACGCCTCTCGAAATCCGCCAACACAACGCTCAACCCGCTTGCGACTTCTCTACGTTATCTACTCTCTGACTATCACTCTCCCCCTAACCTAGATTCTAGGGTTTTGGCACTGGTTTTACTCCAGTACTGAATTCAATTTCAGCTTCAATCATGTCTTCTACTCCTGCTAATCTATGGGTGCTTTTGGGATTGGGCCTCACCGGGATTCTGTTGATGTCCGAGAAGCTGAAGAAAGCGGCTAGGGAAGATTTCGGGGCTTTTGTTGCTAAGCTTCAACTTCTTTCTCCCCTCCTCAGCCGGCTCCTCCCAAGGCTCCCCATCCTCTTACTGGCCTCACTTTTGCCGTTTCCGACGCGTAATTTTCTGTTTCAGCTCTTATCCTACGGTTATATATATTGGAACTTTTAAGTTGAATTTTTGAATATTGTAAAAATTAATTATGGTGAAAAAGTTTTGTTGCAAGCATGATGTCTTGTACTCTGGTGTTCATAGAGTTAGCAAAAATGACTGGTTCTCTGAATTGGCCTGGAGGTATATGCGTTTCTTTTTCTTTTCTGAGTTGGGAGTGTGTATTATGGATATGAACCCGCCAATTTCTTTAAACAAATATCCTTGTGCATTCATGGCGTGTTTTTCCATGACGTGTTAGGAAACCTTGGCATAATGACCTTCTGTGTCTATTAAAAAAGAATTTGAACATCTGTCTTAACTCTAACCTTTAAAGACTTGCTGATGCAAATTGGGAGAATATTCTCTTCGTTTATTTACTGGATGTCAGTTTCTTTTGGAATGCTTTATTTTCAGTATCAATGGACAAAATAAGCATTATAGTACACCCACCAATCCTGCAGTGCCTGCACGTGTGCCAGTTGGATCCTCTGTTGTCGCTGTGGCTGCTAATCTTGTTGATTTCTCATTAGGTGAACTTACTTTTTTTTTTTAGATTGTTCAAGGAGTTTATTAAGTTATCCTATTCCTCTTTTTTGCTAGATTTAGGAATGTTAACCTCCTGATTATATATTTTGGTGGATCTTGTTTCTTCAGTCATGAGCTGAATCCCTAAGCGATTTTCTGGTTATTAGTTAGGGTTACAGTCTTACTACTTGTGTTTCTGTAGCTCGATAAGAGTGACAAAAGAATAAAATTTGCAAACCAGATGGTAAGTTCTGTAGGCCATGTATAAATGACATCTTTTACTTGGCCTCTTTGAAGCTTCAATCTTATATTCATGAATTCAGTGGCTGAATATCTACCATGTCAACAATGCATATTCTTGAAATACAAGTTCCCTTAGTTCCACTTTGCTGCATACAGAATGCATTTTAGATTGAATTTGAGTGTGATGTTTATCTCCGTGGTTCCCCTTTCTTGTTCGGTTGTTCCCTTCCATCAGAGCTTCATCTCCCTTTTCAGTTGTTAAATGGCATCTGAATTTGATATTGTTTTTGTGTTCATAAATTAGGTGACGTGACTTTAAATTGTGGGACATTTTGTGTGAGATGAAATAACTTATAACGATTCATACCTACTACAAGTGTGGTTTCATATATGAGTTGCCGGAATGGTGCTTTTTACTTCTAATACCTTAGTTTCTTCAAAAAAGTACGAGTTTGAAAATTGATGTGATATTTGGTCATGGTAGGCCCAAACAACAGCATGTGTTTCATAATGATATCCAACTCCAAGTAGTCTTTGTCAAATTTCAAGTGTTAACTTACCTGGATTGGATGCTGCAGGATGGTTTGCTCTATATCTAAATGTTATGCGTCGAGTGCTATTTGGAATTCAGCGTAACCCAAGGCAAATTATAATTGCTGATGATTGTTTTCAATTACTGAAGATTCCTGCTGACAGGATTACACAGGTTGTGATTAAATCTACTGAGAAGACATTCGGAAGTATGTTCTTCCTCATGTATGGTTTGTCTGTAGAATTGGCATTCTTTTATGTTTACCAACTTCTAGATTTCCCAAAAGGAATTTGGCTAATATACTAGTATCATATTATTCAGGACAATCGCTGAAGCATGTATTTCTGGAAAGTATACTCCTCTCCAAAGTACCCAGCTTGAAGCAGTTACATGACAAACATGTAAATGGTGAAGTCAAAGTTTCTCCGTTGAGATCGCTTGCAGACATCATGCAACTTTTACACAGGTAAGCCTTGTTGTTCTTTCTCTGTTCTTAATTGTGGGTTATGCAAAAGGACTGAATGGAACTGAACTGATCTGAAAGTGAATTATAAAGTACTTTTTGTTGCTTTAGGTCACAATCCCACTTGGACTTTATGGCAAATGTCCTGTTTCTGTCTCCTTCATAGCCAGGCA
Source organism: Euphorbia celastroides (assembly GCA_948291685.1). Taxonomy (NCBI): domain Eukaryota; kingdom Viridiplantae; phylum Streptophyta; class Magnoliopsida; order Malpighiales; family Euphorbiaceae; genus Euphorbia; species Euphorbia celastroides. Next base: position 4,202 of record CAOJBJ013678751.1, on the reverse strand, counting down.
TGGCCGGGACCGGTTTTTACTTGCTACAATGCAAAGCGTATATGCTTCTTTACAAGAGCAGGCAGAGCTATTTTCAAAGCCAAAATCACAACCAATACCGACACTCGGGAGAAATCTGCTGAGATCACTATTGAATCATACTATATTGTTATATATGCTGAGATTTCTGGGTTGTCTTTTTTTTCTAACTAGAAATCTTTCAGGGCAATCAAGCTTATAAAAATTCGCAGTGGCAGAAGGCTACTGGCCATTATACCGGTGCTATTAGACTTAATAGCAAGAATGCAACATATTTTAGTAACAGAGCTGCAGCTTATCTTGAGCTGGGGAGGTATAACCTTCTTTAAAGATGCTTACCTCATGAACCGGTAAAAGTTATGGATAGGTGATGTTTTGGTTTTTGGAATTGCAGTTACCTTCAAGCTGAAGACGATTGTACAAAAGCCATAAGCCATGATAAGAAGGTGAGCAATTACAGTTTGGTATTCTTATGCATTGATTTTGTGTCACTTGATGACAATTGCTTCCACTTATTCTAACTTTTCTTAACACTTGATAATCATATATCCCTTTTGTTGTAATCATGAAAACTATGGAATAAAGTAGTTTAAGTTAGTTACCTTCGAATTTTTACTTCGTCTTGATGTCTTCAAATTAGTTTTCTGGTATGAAAGAATAGAGCTGGAGCATTCTGATGATGGCTTCTTAGTACAAACCTAGAATCATTCATGATGAGGATGGCATTCATTATCTATAAATTATGGCTATTATGTGGCAGAATTTGGCTGTTACTTTGTGTGCATGTCTGTTGCTGTTACTTTAGTCAATTCACTCACTAGAACTCTCTCACCGGCTCATTCTTTCAGAATGTAAAGGCTTACTTACGTCGGGAGACAGCAAGAGAGATATGCTTGGTTATTATAAGGAGGCAATTGAAGGTGAGCAAAAGAACTTCTTGCCATTTGTGAATTCAATCATGTATAGTGGCATTGCTTAAAAGTTTATATGACTAATGAAACTTGTTATTGTGCAGATTTCCAACACACCTTGTTCTTGAGGCAAACAAGAAAGAGCAGCCATGTCCACCTAAAGATTGCGAAAGGTGTTTCAGTAGATAATTGAAGAACTGAATTGTCTCAGACCAAAGAACCAGACTTTGTAAAAATGGACAGAAGGCATCAAGGTCTGAAGAATTACAGCTTTTGTCTTCCCAATATCAATTTGTTAAGCTATATGCACAATTTTGTTTATTTTGGGACCTTCATATCAAGGGGTCATTTTAAGTTTTAGGGGTGGTTTCCTTGCGTAGTTGCAGTTGTTGTCATGTAGCTTAGGGGTTGAACAAAATTCAAATTACTAGTTGATATGTGACATGATGGTGCTTCGGTATTGGATGGTACTTTCAGTTACTTAAAAAATTTCATCTAGTGTCCATGTTTGACGCTATTTATAACATATAAATAGATAAAACCATCCTGGATTGAAACCATCTCCTTCATGTTAATGCTTTTTTTCATGGCTACAATTCCGATATATGCATTTTTTTCTAGAAACGCTAAATCTAACCTTTTTCCATATTAGAGATACAATTCTAAGAGAGATAAAAGTATATGCAAATTTTACCATTAAACTTGCAGTAAAATTGTTTGCCAAAATGGAAACATGCGTACGTGTCCCAAATTCCGGCGACTAATAGCAAAATATATGTACTTGAAAATTGATTCAAACTCGTATATGTGAGAGAGAAGTTTAGTCGAATGAGAAAAGCTCATCTAGTTGTTCATCTGTCCAGCCCCTTAGCTCCATTAGCATCCCCACTTTCTTTGTTGTTAAAGTCAACTCCCCATTATTTTTAATTGCAAATAATCAAGGACTTTAGTTAAAGAACTGTCCAATTCTCGTATCTATATAAGAAACATGTATCATGTGTGAGAATGAGGATTCATTTTTCTCATTTTAACATAAAAATAAGAGGGAAAAAATATGAATTCATATGTATCATGTTAAAATAAAAACATGACCATATTTCGATCAGTTTCTATTTCGAATTCCCATCATGCTTAAATATTTTGTAAAAGTCGAACGTTTTGGACTCAATTTGTATGACAAATTCTAACAATGGCATCTCTCCCGTTGCTAAGTAAGTAAAAAATAGGTATTAACTAGTTCATCTAGACTCAAACTTAGAAGCCCAACAAGAGCCCACATGCTTATGTATACATAGATTTGCGCATACCATGGTAAGTTCTCACAACCATTTCACCTAGACTCTCTCTTACAACTTATTCTCAACAGCCCTGTCTCTAAAAGTTGGTTTATAAACTTTTCATATGATAATATATTTTGGTTTTGGACAGTGTATTTTTGTTGTTCATACTACGAAATATAGAACATGCCAAAATTGCTTTATAAATCCTATAATCTATTGCTTAAGGGAAATGCTTCAAAACGGAACTTTATAAACAGCTACTGCCAAGCTCAATGACTTTGACCTCGCATCTGCTATAGCTTTTGACTAATATATTCTCAGGCTTTAAGTCAACAGTGAATGAGGCCAAGACCATGCAAAAATTGAAGTGCTTCCAACCATTGAATGGTTATTGACTGCATAAACGAAAGTAAAACAATACTATATTAGTGCAAGTGAAATACACAAATATTTTTATCAAGAAAATGTCACATCAAAAACCTGCAATCTTGGCATTGTAAAGTAAAACCTCTCCTCGTGATTCTCGATTAAATTCATGGAACTCGTGTAAGTTTGCCTTGAGGAGCTCACAAACAATTAACAAATGCTCCTGCACATAAACAGAAACTTTAACGTCAATGTTCATAACATCAACCCCACTACAATTGAAACTTAGAAGATTCCCATAAGACGTCTTCAGTCTCAAGTAGTTCATACTGGTATGAGCGGCTACACCTGCAATTAGTACTCTAAATTGCGGTTCCTTTCCACCATATATAAGCTATAAGATTTCAATATTTATTATATCTATGAAGGCCATAATATGCTGTTTTGACAGATACTCCTCTTTCAATAAATGTCAACCGCTGGTCCACGCATATATTACCAATATAGGTACTAAATATAAGTATTTCAATTCAGAAGATAATAAAACCAGTGCATATCAATAAGCCAGGTAGCACACACAAAGGTTGAACCCAAATGATGATGGTATGGTAGTGATGAACTAGACCTAAAATTGATCAAGCAGAAGAAACAGTACCCAGCATAGAAGTGTAATCTATGAAGTGTATCAATAGCCTGGCTAAAATATTTATGATAAAAACAATCAGAAAAAATCATGCTACCGCTTACTCTGTAACAGAAGTAATCATATCATCTAAGAAGGTGGTACTTGTCAGCAGATCATGCTTGTTTACATACTTGAGAAGCTTTATCTCATCAAGACTCTGATCAAAGAAGTCCTTGTTGTTTTTTTTATGATTTTCACACATACATCCATGGCTGTATGCAGGTCATGGGCTTGGATAGCCTTACTGAAAGCAGCTGACCCAAGATACTCTGTGACGTGATAGCGTCCAGCTATTACAGAATTCAGAAAAACATGAAAGCTTTTGTCCTCCTCAAAGCCAGTTCTGATCAGCAAAAGGAAGAGTTCAGGTGAAGCCTGGCCAGAATCAAGCACCAGAATCAAGCACACATGATAAAAAGCCATAAAATGAAAAGAATTGAAGGCAGAAGCATGCTTCACATCTGATATAAAATTAACCGAAGAAAGATAAAATGTGCAAGCAACTTATCAGTATGTCTAGGAGAGAGTGGATAGTATTGGGGGACTATACAGGCTACAAATGAACTTATAGAACAAAACCTGGACAATATTCGATTTCATTAGGACAGCTAAATCAATGGTGAAGCAGTTCTGCACCAATTGCATAAATGAAGGTTGACAAGAGGTATTCAAACATATGGCTTATCTTTGTGAATATAGCACCAAAATGAAGACAGGAAATCATGGCCATTGAGGTAAATAAAATAGAAATAAAGTTAGCACACAACAAATGCCCTCATTATATAAGTGAATAAATCAAAGTAAGTTAAGAGGACATACCTATTTTTTCTATGCACAATCTTAAGGTTGAACGTTTCAAATTCCTCCTCTTGTGACTTTATTTGCCTCACTTGCTCTTGAACAGCAACTGCTTCTTCATCCTCAAGAGATGCCCCAGGATCC
>CAOJBJ013678360.1:0-10562 GCA_948291685.1 Euphorbia celastroides | reverse complement strand
TTCATGTGTTTTGACTTCTGACTTTAATTGATAAGAAACAAAGAAAAATTTGCAATTTTTCTTTTGGATGAGGTTCAAGGAAGAAGCTAATTTGGGTATGTAATTCAGTCTTATAAGGCATTGTCTACGTGGCAAATACCTTTAGATATTTAAAAGATAGATATAAATTTAGTTGGATAGATTGGTTTGTGGAGACTATATGTTATTTATATTCAATGGTTTATATACTGTACACAAAGGTAGCATTTTTTAACATATTTTCTCTTCATAAACTTTTGATTTTCATTTTGTTTTAATTTTTGCAGTATGTTTGCATGAGAATGCATTGGTACATTGTAAAATTTTTCCGGCCCTACTATTATGAATTTCTTGAATGTGAATTTGTGCTAGACCCATTTACAGTTCGAGAAACAGTACCATCTGCAAAATTGTTTGATCTTTTTCTTAAGTTTTAAATAAAAACGGGAGTTTATGATTTTTTTTGTCTTATTTTGTTATGATTTTAGTTTTATTAAAAATAGACCGGACCGTCTGGTTCATCTGGGAGACCCGAGAACCGATTAATAAAACACTCCGTTTTAAAAAAAAAATTATTATATATATATATATATATATATATATATATATATATATATATATATATATTCAAGTAGCCGGAAAGTGTTCGGTGCGGCACTTGCCCCATGTGCCTCACCTGTAACTCTGTGCCCCTGACTAACAATCATAAGAAAATCAATTGAACTAAGGACATCATTCTATATTCCTCATTTCTCCTAAAATGTCTCTCTCTCCATTTTCATCTTTGGTAATTACATTTTTATTTATCTTTCATTATTTGACTTAAGAAAAAAATTAATTTCTTTCAAAGGAGACTCATATTAATATGGATATATCCACTAGCTTCGTCTTTTTTTTATATATATTTTGTTTGCAATTCACGTAAGCTAGTGGATATATCAATATTAATATGAGGAAGGAAGTTTCAGTTAAAGGTATGCAGGTCCGGGCCTTGGATGGAGCGACCGGAGCGGCCGCTCAGGCCCCAAAACGTCAAGGGACCCCATATTTTTCCGGTCACCGGCGTTCAATGAACGGGTATGCAAAAAAAAAAACTCAAGGTTTGTTTGGGAAGGGGGATCTTAGGGGAAGGAAAAGAATGCGAACTTGTTTACTATGTTTGGAAAGCTTGTGTGAGGATAATGGATGGAAAATGGGAGGAATAGGGTTCCCTCCACTTAGAGCCATTTACAACCAAATGGCTCCCTCCAAATTGGTGGAACTTGAGGGAAAAGCTTGATCTCTTTACCATTTTATCCTTATATTTTTAATTTAATAATAAACAATTAGATTTTGAAGGTTATTTGAGGAATTTTTAATCGATTTTACTTTAAAAATCCATCCCTTCCAAACACAGTTTTTAATCAATCCATTATATTTCTATCAAATATTATTTTTACTTTACGATCCATTCATTTACGTTCTTTTATTATTCTTACATAACTTGCTTTCTTATTTTCCATGGAAGAAGAAACGACTTTACTCAAGGAAGAAGAAACCTCATTTAATATGTTTCTTTTCTTTTCTTTTTAAATTAGGGTCGGCCCCGCTTTTATAAACTCCTTTTAATACTGTTAAGATCCATTTAAAATGAATTTCTCCTTTACTTTTTTTTAATTCGAGAAATTTGAAAAATTTTAACGGAAAAATCACAATTATTAATGTTTTTTATTACTTACCTTCTTTGTATCAAATTGATATATATTGTTTCCTAATTCTCCCAAATTATACTCATTATTTCATTCTTTTCCTAATTTGAATTCCTTGTGAAAATATGAATATTTAGAGAATAATACATCACATTCTCTTTTATGTCTTTTCTTTAGCATTTGACCTTCTATGTTTTTAGCAGAAGACAATAAAAAATATTATATGTCAAAATTGAACAGAATGACACTTATTATAGTATATATAAATGGAAGCAATTATTTTTTGTTTTTTCTTCACAATACTTGTGTTTATATAATTGTTCTTTTTATTATCTTCTATATTTAATTTCTTATGAGTGATTAACTAAATATTTTTTTCCAATATTTCATAATATTCAAGTGTGTATATCGTCTTTTACATGCATGTATTACCTTTTCTTACCTAGAACTTAATTACCATTTAATGTTTTCAATTAATTTTTGGCAGTGTTTCAATTTTATTATTTAAATAAGTTAAACCTGTTATTGAAGTCTTAGAATAGTGGTTAAGATGAAATTTGTGAATGGCCCTGACAAGTTTTTAAAAATTGAAAATTTTTTAATGGCCTACATACAACTTTCACTTGGGGCCTTAAACTTTTCCAGGATGACCCTATCAAGTTTTTAAAATTGAAAATCTTATAAGGGCCTACATCCAACTTTCGTTTGGGGCATCAAATTTTTCCGGGAATGCCCTGAAGGTATGCAATGTAGGGTAAATCTTATATTTTCGAAAGTGAATGTGACATACATAAAAATTTGGGTTCAGAGGCTTTTTTACCAGTTTTCAGATATTGAATCACAAGTTCTTCCAAAAATAACTCACTAGCTGATCATTTGACGTTTTGCTCATGATATAATCGTCGAAAATAAATGTTAAAGTTAAATTCAATTGATTGCATTTCATAACATATACAAACTTAAATTATATTGAAGCCATGATGACTTTATTTTTTTCAAAGTTAATTTTACTTTGCCTTTCATTACCATTGAATCAGTGGGATGAAATTCAATCCAATGGTAATGTTAACAAAGTAAGAAAAAAACAAAGTCGCTATAGAATATGCCCAAAGAAATTAGTCAATTGTATAAATTCACATATGTAATTTGAATTAACATAGTAGACCCAAAGATTAGGCAAGCTTTCTGGGTTTAGTTGGACCTCTAGGAATCCTATCAACAACTTTAGAGTTAAAGTTCTCAATAAGGATCTTCATATTTTTTGTTGTATTTGCAGCTATCTCATCCACCTCTTCTTCATAGTTTTCATAAATTGCTGGAATTGTTGCCAATGACACATACACTTCATACATACACAAAGAAAAAAATTAGTTCAATACACAAATTAAATATTCAATATATTTTTAAAAAAAAATTAACTAATAAAATTGATGAAATAAATCCCTCATAAATGAGGAGGGTTCCAAATATTAGGAAATTGAATTACTTTTGGAAATATATAAAATATAAAAACTTCATAAATATATATTGTTAAAGCTAAAGGTTATAGATTGTACCAATGTATAAAAGTGTGAGGGAGTCACAAAGAGACCCAAAAGTTGAGATTATCCACAAACAAATTATAGTCTGCAAAAAAAAAGTTATTGGTTAAGAAATTTTTATTTAGTAATCAAAATATAAAAATGGTATTGTTTTAAAAATTTACATACGACGAAGAAAGTAACGACATCAGATCCACTTGAAATATGGCATAACTTGGATAGTACCTAGTTAATTTTATCCACACAGAATCTTATGGTGGATTGTGGTAATTTTATGTCATCAATAGTAGGAGGATCCCTAAAATTCAAACCCAAAATTAATCCTTTTAAAATCAGATAATATGCAATTTCACACATAAAATAACAAAAATGTAGAAATGTAAACATGTACCATTTAATGAAGGCTGAGGTGTTGGACCAAATGAAGAGGAGACTCATAAAAAATATGAGCAAATGACAAACAAGAGTTATAAAATGATACTCAGCAACTTCAAAAAGGAACCATATAATAGAGAAACCAATTAAGATTCCCGCTGATAAATATTTCTTCTTCCACATAAATAAATCACCAACTGCATCAATATTTATTTGATTAGCATACATATATATGTAATTATTTAAATCACAGAAATTAATTTAAATTAATTACGAGGGCCTCTGTGAATGATGGGAAGGAGAGAAAACTTAGTTGAAGCAGCATAATAATGTTCATCTTCAGAATCAGGACCATATATTCCTCTAGGCATGGCTACACAATGTTTGAATTTATTTTGAAATTTATGTAAATATGTTCAATATCCAAAAACTACAGTTGAGAATGATGAATATATACAAAAAGGGAAAGTAATCTAAGTTTGGCATTTAAGCAACTCAGTCATGACAAACAAGAAAGGTATGTCTTTTTCCTGCCTTTTGAGGTTTGCCTTTCTTCTCCACTTTATCTCTTACTTCTTCCTATTGTATGTTTCAAACAGAATTGCATATTCTCCTTCTATAATTAAGGTGTAATAGTGCTTTTTCTCAATACTCTAATCTTTTTATTCTTTTTCTGTGTCTTAAGCTTATTTATTTATTTTTTGTTTATCAACTTACTGATGGGTATTGTAACAATTTCAACAAAACAGAAGGATTTGGATTCTCTAAAGTTAGAGACAAATAGGAGGAGAGGTAGTTTGAGAATTTTTAGAAAAATGTACATTTAATTCTAGCCATCCAAAGTTGAATAGATGAATGATATTCGCTTAAATTTTTTTTAAATTTATTTTTCAATCTTTGAAAATCTTAATCCAAAACATAATGTTAGATATATAAATAGTTAGTTAATTAGACATGATAAAAATGTTAATAAAGATTTGAGTTTTGTTAACTTTTATTTATGCTTTTTAACAAGCATTTGAATTTTGTTTTCGTTTTATTATTTTATTTTCTTTTCCTTCTTATTTTAATACTAATCGAGCTCAAATTTTTGGTCTCTACATTCAAGAAAATGAAATGAAAAATGTAAATCAGTTTATGTTTCTATCCAATTCTATACATGTTCAATGGATGTATTAAGCTGGGCTTGGGCCAGGCCTAGACAAATCAGTAAAAATAAGAGAAATTGTTTCAAATGCGTTGAAAAATTACTTTTATTTTGATTTTCAAAGTCTAATTGTTAGTTTACTTAATCTTAACTTTTAAATTATCCAACTATCCACTTTTTGTCTTCTCCCCTATCCACATCCACGTGACAACCCCCTCTTACTACACATTCTCTCTCTTAAATCACTTGAATTTCAAAATTTAAAACCATCCTATCTTTCAAATAGTTGATTTTTTCAACTCAATCTTTTAGAGTGATTTTTTTATTTTATTTTTATCTTTAAAACAAAATTCATATTGATATATTTTTGATAAAAAAAATTTAAATTTTTCTTGTTACACAATGAAACCAATATAACATATGTTATATAATGTTATATAAGTTATACCACCCTATTACATATGTTATAATATATGTAACATCGATATAACATATGTTATAGGTCCAAAAAATCAAAGAAGTCAACGTAGATAGAATATAAACATCTCATTGTAACAGTAAGAATTACAGAACAATAACATTGAAACAAAAAATAATCAATACAAAAAAAAAAACAATTCAACCAAAACTACAAAAAAAAAACATCAAACCATTATCCATATAACCAAACCACCAAAGTTCCTCTTTCACATAACTGCGCTCTGAGAGTTGAAGCTTGCTCATCCGACTTGCAACTTCCTGATCTGATCGGCGGCAACGAAGGCTTCATTCATAGAGTTTTGGCAGATCTGAACAGAGCAATCAACACATTCAACCTTACCCCACAACTCAACACTTCTTTCAAAAAACCTTATGCCATTCCAATTTTGAGCAATGAACTACAAACCCCCATTGAAGGAAATACTTAAAGGTACTTCATCGGGTAACCTGATTCCTGAGCCAAATTCATTTCATTCTAAGTAAGATAACAATGAACAATAGTGGTATGCTACAAACAATTTTCAAATACTTCTTTAGAAATTGAATATCATATTGTAGTAGCAGTAACAATGCAAACATATTCTCTTACCGAATAATATGCATTCTATTTTTACAAAAGATTGAATAAGAAAACTTTATGATTTAAGTTCCAAGAAACCAGATTGTGCTTTGTTGTAAAGTTGTTGCCCTGTTAATAGATATTCTTTTCCATCAAAAAAAAAAAACCAGATTGTGCATCATCCTACAAATTGATCCAATTAAACACTCTGGCCGTAAGAAACACTCTAACAATATAAAGAAGTAAAGTGCAAATACATCATTCAAATGATTCAAACAAAGAATGACATTATAGTGATTCAAATTATTACTAACCCGAAATACATACAAGATGAGGTGTAGAGAAAGGAAACTTACGTATGATAATGGATTCAGCAAAGGAGATCGAATTAGGGAGGCTAAATCGATCACTGAAAATAGTATAGTTTCTTGGCTCCGATCATCATATCTCTCAACCTAGTTTCTTTGTGCAAGGAGTAGCGCTAGAGCTGCGACAAGAAGCTAGGATTTCTATGAATACCAGGTTCCAATTCGAAATGGAAGTGATAGAGGGAGTTTGATTTTACCTTACCCCATATTTAATATATTTTTATATTTATTTCAAACTAACTAATATAAATACTTCCTGTTTAAAACCAAGGCGTGCAAATCCCGAATGAAATCGTCTGCTGGACAATTGCAAACATGGTAATCTTTTTCTGGTAAACGGCTGTTCAACATCGATGATGGTGTGAGAGAGTAAGCGTTTGTCTTTGAGCGGCGCTTCATCCGTCAGTCCCAGTTTGATCTACTTCCTTCACTCAGATTTCCTTCTTAATTACTTTATCACATCGATGGCTCTAAGGCTAAATGAAATGTTCAAGTCACTGGCTAGGTTTGAGAGGATCGAAACAATCTAAGATGGCTCAAGGGGCCCATGTAATGAAAATGAAAGGCTACTTAGATCACATTGCTAGGCTCGGGTATCCCTTATGTCGATTGATTTCACTTCCAGAGAGTTTTGGGGAGTTTGTTACAAGAAACCTCAAGAACGACAGGGATAGTTCTATTGATGAGCTACTTGGAATGCTCAGGAGAAAAGTTTGAAGAAAAAGCATCTCATGGTTAAGAAAGGATAATGGTTCAACAAGTCTGCTAATAGAAAGAAAAACCGTCCAAAGTGATAGAGCTGAGAAAAAGGAGAAAACTTGAGGTATTTATGCTAAGAGACAGATCTATGGAAGCCTTTGTCATGATTAGTGATTGAGAAAACGCATTTGTGGAATCGGCATGATTAGTGATTGAGAAAGTCACTTTTGCAATGGTCAAAATGAAAAGATACTTGACAAAAATGGAATTTTCAATAAAATTGTTTCAACATGCCGTCCAAAAACTAGAGGGTAGACTGAGATTTCCATAAATTAAGTGAATTCTTGAGAAAAGAGTTCGAAGTTCTTAAGAAAAAAAAGGCCAACCCAAGCTTGATTTGAGCTTACAATTACAAGACTTCCTTTAAAACCTGTTGAAATTCAGCCCAAAGTAATGTGGGCTCTCAATTTCTTGAATTATGGCAAATCTAAGGGTGGTTCAGCGAGTTGAGTTGAGTTTCGAAAGTAAGAAAAATACTAAGGCTTGATATGATACGAGAATCTTGTTCAAAGAGTTTTTCCCCACAATGATCAACAAGTTGTGTTGATAACTCTCGGTTTTGCAATATTGGGAATAGGATTTTTGTGGAAGAAAAAAGTGTGTATTGATTGTGCAACTATTGAGATAATACAAATGTGTTTTGGAGAGAAAGATTCAGGATAGTGAATTCCAAACGACTTTCTTTTCTAAGAAAAAACCATTAGTTTTCGGCAGAATTATTTTCTCTAGACCAACCAACTGTTAGGCTTTTCTTTATTGATGGAAATCTTTTACGCTAGTGTTTATTGTAGTGAAAGTTCAAGGCAACTCATTAAATGTTGAATTTGTTGCATACTTTTATGGTAGTATCTATGTCCTCTTCAGATGTTCTTCAAGCTCATATTTTAATCCAGCCTTCAGAGTTTCAAAGTTTGGCATGTGTTACTTAAATCTTTAGAATTCTTACACCATTCCCTTGTGGCGCTATAGAGTTTTTTTTTTTTTTTTTTTTGAACAAGTTCAAAAAGACTTCACCAAATTACTTTGGTTGTTTCAATTGCTACAACGTCCTGATCATTTTGTAATCGAACCCATCCATTTGCTCAGTTATATTTTGCTGCAGCTGAGGTCGGTTTTTTAATTTTGATTCTGTACAGCCCTAACTTGAATAAGTCATCATTTATGTGGGCCTGAACTTGGAACTAATGAACAGAACACCACTAGATGCAAAGTTACATAACCCTCTGTACACGAAGGTTTTCAAACAAAAGTAAAATAATCTACTACATTTTATGAAAGATTCGCCAATAGATAATGGCTCGAATGGCCAGAAATATATAGCGTTTGCGAAAAGTTCGATTCTAGACATTATCAAATATTTGCCAATACATTATACTTTTGAACTCCTTAATTTGTCCTGAATAGTCTCTCACTCTCTTGAACTTGTAAAAAAAGTTACTCTCACCCCTGTCAACTTATAAAATATACACAATTCTAGTGCCTAAACGCCACGTGCCAACTTCTTATTAGTTTGATTTTTTAATAATGCCATCCAATCAGAAGTTGATTTGTGAAATTTCAAGATTTAAAAGTTCTTTATATATAAGTTTGTGGGAGCGGGAGAAATTTTTTTACAAATTTAACAGAGCGCCAGATAAATCAGCTAGCTCAGAAGATCCAAATGCATTGGAACTAATATATTACCATGAATATTGGATACTAAAGACATTCGCCTGCTCCCTAGGATAAGACCTTTTTATCCAAAACTTTTAGGATAATACTTTGCATACAACACATCGAAGTGCAATCTCCTCAACTTCAATTGATTGTTCTCCATGAATTTAAAGAAACGGACAAGACTTATCTGAAGCAAAACAAAATTTCAGTACCATTAATTGTACAAATGGGAAGAAGTTGAAACACGAAGCAAAATACAGAAAGAAAATTTACTTTTGAAATTTCTTCAAAAAAGAAATTTACTTTTAAACATTAAGTAAAAGCAAGAAACGATATGTATTAAGTAGCTGACTATTCTCGTTCCCATTCGAGAAACAAAGAACAATTATAGTGTTTTCATAACAACTACGCAACATCTCTCAAACACCGACAACAACTCAGGCGAATATAAATCCTTATAGTAGAGGAGAGGAATGAGTGTAGCATGAGAAAATAGAGAGCAAAGTAGAACCAAGGAGACTTGCCACCTTTTTACATACATAAATATAAAACCATTAGTTTATAAAACAACCATAATGCGGCAAGCCATCCTTGGCTCAATTCCACTCTCTATCTCTTCATGTTACACTATCTTCTTCTTTCTTCATTTAGTGGTATAAGTTGTAGGGTTGAAGTTATATTTATAGTTGGAAAAGGTGTAGGAGGGATAAGCGTATGATTTTCACTTTATTAGGGGTCCAGAATTAAATGGACAAGTGTTAACATACAGCTAAAAAAGAAGATGCCACCTGGTTCATTACAGTGCCAGCTTCATTTTGACATTCTATTTTCAACTCTATGAAATCAAACTATATCTATTTTAATTTTTAAAAAGTATAAAGTGAATGTTTTTCAGCCCAATTTTGGAATGGAATCATTGTTGAATTGACACATGTGAAAGATTCTATTCTATTCCTCAATCCTTCTGCAATTGAGAAACTGTTATCTATAATATTAAAAATTAACTTTATACAACATTTCAATAGTATGGTTCCATTTGTTATATTTTCTTAAAATAGATTGAAAACATTTGCTATAATCTAAGCAACTAAGATCTACTAGAAAATCCCCTTTCATCACTTGTAATTACTCTAATTTTCTCGAAGTAAATAATTTTAATCTCCTGAAAGTTTGTACAAGTGTACTATTATTTTCTTACTTTTTACAAAATAATTTATACTTCCTTATACTTTGTTTTTTTCAAACTATAACCTCCTTCCTTATAATGCATATTTATTTTTGATGAAATTGTCCTTGTATTTATTATTTATTCATTTAGTTTTTACTGTAAAATTTATTTATTTACCTTTTTTTATATAATATACTAATATTATTCTATACATTTAGATTGTTGAATTATATATTTTTGGATTGGAATATTAACCAATAGTGGAAGTACATATATGCAGAATCATAGACAATTTATAAATATATTTAATTATTTGTTTATATATATTGAATGATAATTTTTCCAAGATAAGTTAAAGTACATAGATGATGAATCATAGACACTTTACAAATATACTTTAACTCACCCTAGAAAATTACCGTTTAAATATATATAGATAGTACTTAAATTGAAATAATTAAAGAAAATAAACTTGTTTTAATTAGAAATTTTCCAAAAACTAAAACAGTCGAATTCGGTTAAGTAAGCGTCTGATCCAAGTTAAATCAGTTGCAATAAAAGTTAAGATATTAACCTAAACAATATAGAAATTTTTAAATATATATTGCTTATTAGTTATTTTCTTAATATGAAAACAATAAATCTTAATTAATTTTCACAATATTTTGAGTAAGATAAGTAAATAAAGATAGAATTATATTAGTATTTAATAATATTTCTAGTTTAACCTTATATTTATATGAAAAAACTTTCACTGTTGACTAATGTTCTAATATATATATATATATATATATATATATATA
>CAOJBJ013678046.1:0-12515 GCA_948291685.1 Euphorbia celastroides | reverse complement strand
TGCGCTTTTTTTTGCGCTTTGCGCTTAAGCGCTATAAGGACCCGAGTGCTTTGAGTGCACTTGGCGTGTTGATAACTATGGTTAATACGTTGACCAAAAGTGGATCTGTGGATGTGATTGTAGTTGATAGTGTAAGTGATTAATTTTACATGCTTGTATTTTTCTTTGAAACTCTACTGAATCTTGTTTCATTTTGGCATATCATATTGTAGAAGCTAAGCAAAAAGAGGATTAGATTCTTCTAAATTTGTGTCCTGTTGTATTGAATACCAATAAATTGTACTTTTTGACTTTGGTGAACTGAAGTTGAACTTGCTCCCTATAGAGTTTAAGAGAATAAGTAAACTTTGGTTAAATCGGAACATTTGTAGTTGATGTCTTGTGTTGTGTCTTGTGGAAGTTGCAGGCCATGGAGGTTGTGTTTTTGGTGCCTCTACTATGTAATCCTGCACTTGTAAACTGAAACTCTGCAACTGCAATTCTACAACTGTAAACTGCATTCTATGATTTGTAATTTTGCATTTGTAAACTGCATTCTGTAACTGAAATTCTGCTTTGGATTCTAAGGAAGAGGTCTCTTATAAATGCCTGTTTGTTGAAATTGTGAGATGGTATTGTTCAGTGAAGTGATTTTAATTTGTGCGTTCAGGTGATACATTTGGAGCTTATACAACCAAACTAGAGAATGAAGTTAAGGACTTGAAGCAAGTGGTTACTAATGTGACTCAAGAACTAAAAGAAGCGAAGCAACAAATGGAAGATACTAAACTTCAAATGGAAGAACGCATCCAACAGTTAGTAAGAGATATGATTTTCAATGTGACTCTATCTAGCTCTAGTAATGCTAGGTCACTTCCATCTCGACCTTAGTATGCAAAAAACTCATTTTGTAGTTATTTTGGAGGTTTATAACATGTTATGTGATTATGCTACTAGGAACATAACATGAAACTTCATATTTTTTAGTTATTTTGGAGGTGTATAATATGTTATGAGATTATGCTATTTTATGATTACGTTGGATATATCAGTGTCAGATTTTATAATATCAAATATTAGATGTGGAATGAATTCCTAGATAATTCAGTAAAAATAGAGACAGTATAGCGACACTGTTTGTTGATACTGATGGAAAAGTTAGAGGATGTAAAGACTTGATAGTGTCAACATAACAACAAAATCGGCGACGCCATTTAGCGTCACCAATGCAGAGCAGTTTTCGTCGCTATACCGACACTAACTTCAATTTCGATGCTATGCCGTCGCTATTTCGCATTTAGCGACGACAAATTTTCTTGTAGTGATTATCCTTGAATTTTAAGAACCATCTATAGCTTTACGTACAAGTGTATATTAAAGCATCAAGTAATGGCAAATGGCCGGTTTACAAAAATCCAAGAAAGCATTAAACTTGTTTCTGTGTTATGTTCATCCGCAGGAAAGCGACCAAGAAATTGTCCTTAGTAATTTCCTGAAATTGGAGGATTGAACAAGAAATTTCTTGGTCGGTTTATTGCGGGAAACAAACCACAGGATAGAACTACAATTGGCGGAGTGGAAATCCATTGCTTTCGAGAGAGAACTTAAAGAGCAAGATTAATTTTGAAAGAGGTATTGCAAATTGCTTGGTGGTAATTAACTTCGCAGTTGGAGATGGGTTTTAGAAGTTTAATTAGTTATTTTATCTATTCATACAAAGCATTCTTTCCCTCAAATTATGAAGGCTTCAATAAATAAATTATTGCTAATGGTAACTACACGAAAAAAAGCAATAATTTTGTTTAATGTTAATTATTCTTTAAAAGTCTTATAATTTTAAAAGTAAACTTTATTTTCTTATCATTTCATTACAATTAAAGTATGTTATCCTTGCTTTATATTTTACAAAGTAAAGCTTACTTTGCTTTTCATTATTATTGTATCATAGTATGCATCATCTACACATTCAATGACGATAATGATAAAGTAGTGGGTACTCAAAGTAAGGGTAGAATCTCCTTATAATTTAACAGTTAAGCACCAAAACATTTTAACTAACGAGTTATCTATTATACCTGGATCAATCTTTTTTTAATGGTCAGTTAGATGTGTCAAATCATGTTAATGTGAGTATAATAATGCATTATACTAACATTAGCATTATGACATGTGTGTTGCATTAGTATAACGTTACTTTATTTATCCCACCATTGGATACGTGGAGTCCATCATAAATTTAATATACGGTGAGATGAATAAAGTCATGCTTATATTTTGTTTGAAACAAAGTAAGCATAGCCTACATCCGGCAATTAAAAAATCTATCTTTCCACTTTAAAGTGATATATTCACACAAACCATAAACCATCGTTTGGTTTTCATAATTAGTTAATAAATCATTCTTTCAGAAATTACCAGACACGGTTTGACCCTTAAATCGTTTTGAGTAAGCTATTTTAATCCCAATTTTTATTTGATCAAGATATATTGGATGTGTTATGAAGTTTGAATCGTTTACATTGTATATCATCAGATGCATCCTAAAAAGTTAACTGTAATAGATTAAAATATCGGGACAAAAAAACACAGCCCGTTTCTACTAACAGTGCAGGACAAACAGCGCAGTTATGTGCTCCACACTTCGCTGCTTACCAATGTCCAATATTTTTGCAACATGTATCTCTTCTGATCAATGTCAAAACAAAACCGGTTATTCTTATCACAACTATTACAAAACATAACAAGTAAAATACCAAACCTTTTCGTCCAATTGCAAACCACGAGCGAGTAAGGTTAGTTCGGGGTTCATCAAGAAATTAAAGTTTTGGAACAAGTAAGGGCTAGAAAATTTCCATATCAACGAAAATTGCGACAAGAACCGAAGCATGAATCTTGCAACAGTCACTTATCCTGAGTTTAAATTTTAAGTAGACCACAAACATACAAAACCCAGAAGAAAACACATTTAGTAAAAGATGGAAAAGAAGGCATTGATTGATCCATTGATTAGAGAAAACTGGATATTTGTGAAAGGAAAACAAATGAAGAAAGCATTTTAATGAGAACAAACACCTGAATGATAATAAGGATGAATATAGGCAACATGATTTCTTGTTTCTGCGTCGTGTTCGGCCAGCGAAACCGAGGAAGAAATTTCCTGCATAAATTTTGAAGAAATCGGAGGATTCATCAACAAATTTCTTCCTCGGATCCGGTGGAGAAACAAGCAGCAGAATTCTGGTGAAAACTTAGAGATCACTTCTTGGACACATGTATATATAAATGAGCAAACTAAATTTTATTGTTTAAAAAGTATAAAGGAGTTGCGTTAAATTAACGTAAAATAGATAACTAAAGAAGTCGATACTTTTGTTGGGAGACGAGTACTATTTACTTCTTTTTTTTTTATAAAAACTATTTCTTCTTTAAGTCAAAGTGATAATCCCTAATATTTTATTGAAGTAACCGAGATGGAACGTGAATATGTGATTATAGTCTGGATGTATAAGCTTTGTAGAATTGAAGTTCTGTTGACTTGTTATTAACAACTAGTATAGTGTTCTGTAGATGCACGAATTCTATTAAAGTTATAAAGAAATAAATTTAAAATATATATTTATTGATGGATTAATTTTATAGATAATAACAAAATTTGAATTTATTAAATTAAAAAATTAAAAGTACTTTTGTTATTTTTTAAGCATTATTTAAAAAAAAGTATAATGATAAAATGGTAATTTAAGACTTCTATGTAATAATAATAATAATAATAATAATAATAATAATAATAATAATATAAAATTAAGAATTTTAGAATTTTAGTTAAATATTTAAAGACAAAAGAATAATTTGTTACTTTTTTGTTTTTAGTATTATATAGATTTGGGCATGAGAATACGCATTCGAGAAAACTGAAAATAATGAAATAAATAAATTAATTAAAATAATGAAAGTAATGCAGTGGCACCCATTTTTTCATAATTTTTTAACAGACTACTCTCTTTTCAATATCACATGTCGAAATATGATTGATTTGACTTTTCAAAAACGTATTTTTTTATCCAATCAAAAGTTGACATGTGGCGCTAAAAGGGGGTAATCGGTTCATTTCTGTCAACTTGAGGATTGTAATAGGCCCTTTTTTTTAACTAAAACGAGCATCAAACTTTTTGTGTCAACTTAAAAGATGTTTTGATCTATTCGGCCTTTTGGTAACAACTGATACTAAAATGAATTCAAATATGTCTCCCACTAAAATTTTGATATGTGCTCCATTTCTTCTCCTCTTTTCAACTTATTTAGTTTCACTTTTACTTTTACGATTCTTTCTCGTATATATTTGTATGTCATGAGTCGATGATTGAATATGAGACAAAGTTGGTAACGTGCTAGAGGGGATTTTTTTTCCCAAGTGGACAGCAACTATTTACAATTAAGGTTAGTACACATATGGAACAATGCAATATTACTCAAATGGTATCATCACCATTAATATAAAATGCAGAAACGAAAGTATAAATCCATATTTTATTTTTTGCGAAATGGAATGAGAACTAAGTTGAGAAACAAAGGTCAATTGAGTACTTCATCTGATGGCCGAATGTTGACTATAAGAACATATGAATAAACCAAAATTTTCTCTCAAGTAATGGTGGCATCTCTTTGTCCCATTTTCTAACTCAATTCTAAGACGGATCCTTCTCAAAGCTATAAACATTTGTCAACATAACACAATATTTATATACAACAACACAATTTAATTAACTAACTGCTGTCGTAACTAAAATTTATTTTCATCTTTTCATTAGTCAAGTCAAGAGTTACATTTATCTTCAAGTTTAATACATCCGAATTTCCATGAACTTGTCTCTTACAACCTCTCATTTTTTTGAACTTTTAAAAGTTCTTCTCGTTCCATTTAACTGACAAAAAAGCACAAATTTGCCTCTTTCAGCTTACAAAAAGGTTCCAGTCCCCACCCCCCAAACTAACACCAAGTGTCGGTTTTTAGTTGGCTTGACTTTTTAATTATGTCATTTTTTATCCAAACAAAAAGATGACATGGAATTTCAGGTTTGAAGACGCATTTTTGACAAGTTTGTGGATGTGGTGAGAAGCTGTTACGGACAGGTTTAGGAGAATGAGAGGTGCTTTTGAAAGTTCATTACAGTAAAATGCTATTAAGGATAAACTCGGTGTGTCATGATGTATTAAGCCTTTATTTTAATGAAAAAATGGTTTATGAAAATGGTAAAATGACTGGAAATTGCTACAGAATTTCAATCCTATCTTATAACTATAAAAAATTAGCTAATTAACTAGGAAATAGTCAACAAAAACTCTCTTAGGGTTTTACTATTTACCGCTCATTTTTACTTCGTACCGCCCATAAAATTTCCAAAAATGCCCTTAGAATGAGTAAATGATACGCAAAGTAGAAAAAGTGTTGCTAAAAGCCCAAAAAGGATTGCTAAAACCCAAAAATATGTCGCAAAAAGTGGCACCAGCGCTCAAAAATACCGCTGGCGCCACTGGTACAGTGGCACCAGCGGTATATTTGACCGCTGGTACCATTTCGGAAATATGTTGCTAAAGGTTAGAAAACCGTTGCCAATTCTTAGAAACTAATGTTAAAAACTGAAAAAGGGTTGCCATAAATGTCGCTAATACTCAAAAAATCTGTTGCCGACTGATAATTGTATAGTTTCGGGATTGTTCATTTCTAAATCATTCTAAACTAACTTATGATAGATTTTTATGATTAAAAATATTTTATACATGTAATATAATCTATTGGTGATTGAAAATTTGAAAGGTTTAGATTTTTAAGGTTTAAAAATATGTTAACGGTAAAAAATGATTGAAGGGTATAAAAGTAAAAAAGCGGGTGACACGAAATAAAAATGGACGGCAAATAGCAATCGAAATATCCAAGAACATAAATGCTATAAAGTTCCATCAAACGCATGTAACAAAATCGCATTCAAAACATCTTCCACTTCGAGAACTCCGCCAATTAAACAACCATTCTCTTCTCTGTACTCTCATGGCTCCGTCTATCAGAGTAACCGAAACCTGCAAAATCACGCCTCCCACCGACTAAGCTCCGGCCACCGAGTCATCGCTCCCACTCACCTTTTTCGACACTCACTGGTTCAAATTCCACCCCGTCCAGCGCATCTTCTTCTACCAACTCACCGCCGTACTCTCTAAACTCAAGCACTCTCTCTCCCTTACTCTCATCCACTTCCTCCCTTTCGCCGGAAATCTAGTTTGGCCGGAAAATTCCGATAAACCGTTCATTCTCTACACTCCCGGCCACGGCGTTTCTCTCACCGTTTGTGAGTCTGACGCGTCCGTCCGTGAAATTCTGGAATCTCATCAGTACTTGCCGGAATTAAGTGTGACCGAGACGGAAGCTGAAACGATGTCGTTTCAGATAACGTTTTTTCCTAGTAATGGCTTTTGCATTGGTGTGTCTTCTCATCATGCTATATTTGACGGCAAAAGTATTATTCTTTTTCTTAAAGCTTGGGCTTACATGTGTATGGAAATCGGAAAAGATAATGGGAATCCGACTCTTCTGCCGGAGCTAACTCCGTTTCTTGATC
Source organism: Euphorbia celastroides (assembly GCA_948291685.1). Classification (NCBI taxonomy): domain Eukaryota; kingdom Viridiplantae; phylum Streptophyta; class Magnoliopsida; order Malpighiales; family Euphorbiaceae; genus Euphorbia; species Euphorbia celastroides. The sequence continues at coordinate 5,925 of CAOJBJ013678046.1, read as the reverse complement.
GGACAGTTATTGAAGACCCTGAAGGAATAGATATGGTGTATGTAAATAACTGGGCAACGATGGCTTCCTTTTCAGGTATTTCAATTCTATCACTACTTAGTTGTTAGCTAGTAATGATAACTTTTTTATTTCTAAAAAGTTAGAAATATGTAACTAAATATTCATAATTGTTGTTAAATAGCAAAAATTATAGCAGAAATTGAAGAAGTAATTTGATGCCGCTAAAATTGAAGATACATTTTTTTTATTTCCTAATTTTGCAAATATGTATGTTACATACTTCGATTACTAACAAGTTGATTTCTTAGGTATGGACGCCAATCCAAAAAGCTTGAAGTTGTTCCCAATGCCTCAATCAACAACAAACACCAATTTTGTACGAGGAACATTCACTTTATCTGTTGAAGACAGAAAATCCGACAAAAAACATTCTCTCAATTACTAGCTACTAAAGAAGACACAAACCAAGCAAACCCTAAGTATTCTTCAACTTTTGTTCTTGCTTATACATATGTAGCAATAGCAATCACCAAAGCCAAAGGATTAGAAAGCAAGAAGACATTGATCTTAGGGTTTACAGCTGATTTTCGAGCCCGCTTAAACCAGCCTATCCACACTAACTATTTCAGCAATTGTGTTTTCCCGACTTTTATGCACACTCAAGTGGAATTTGTCATTGAAGAAGATGGATTAGCCTATACTGCAAACGAGTTGACAAATTTAGTTAAAGAGTTAGAGAAAGGTGCCCTAGATGGTGCGAAATAGAAGCTCGAAAAATTTTGTGAAATTCGATCCGAATTCAATGGAAGCAATTGGAGTGGCTGGGTTACCTTGATTCGAGGTTTATAGCGTTGATTTTGGGTGGGGAAAACCTAAAAAGGTTGAGGTTACATCTATCGATAGAAGTACATCTATTTCAGTGGCGAGGGAAATGGTGGGCTAGAAATTGGGGTGGTTTTGAAAAAGGACGAGATGGATTTGTTTGCTTATTATTTTCAAAACGGTCTTGAAGATCTTTGAATGCGATAAATTAATTGATCTGCTTGATTTTCTTAGTTTAACTATCAATAGTTGTTGTTTGGGTTTCCAACATGTAATTTAGATGGACAACTTAGTTTTATTTAACTTTTTAGTCGAGTATCACTATGGTTACTCCTGTTTTGCATCTCTTATTTCAGATTGTAAATTGTTGGCCTTTTTCTTTTCATTCTGTTATTTTCAAATTTGTGACGAGAGATGTTAATATGTTGGCACATAGCATTGCGAGGTCAATTTATTTGAATAGGGTTACGGGAGTTCGGTTGTCTGAACCTCCCAATTATATTTTTCATTTTCTTGATTAATCTAGAATCTTTTTCTTAAAATAAGTTTTTGAGTGAAACATATATATATATATATATACCCAACCATTGAGTTTTGTTTTTCTTCCTTCTTACATATTGCTAAATATAACCGAATTGGATTGAAATAAACCAATAGGAGAATCGAGACACTCAAATGGGCAATACTTTCATGTTTCTTATTTTTGGTATATTATTCAGGATTGTAAATATATATCTTACACTTTTGCTTCGAGCTTATTTAAACTTTCGGAATTGAGTACGAACGCATGTGAACAAATAATGTTGTGGTGGTCAACTAACCTGCACAGATCAATATTGGAGTGACTTTTTCAACCTGGTTTGCCCCATTCATACCAGCTATTAAACAACTTTTTGTTAAATATATTTCTTACCATACTAAACCACGTGTAACTTAAATCAACAATTATTGATATATCGTCCTGTATCCTTTAATAGTAGCTAATTAGTGACTGAAGGCATTTTAAAAAAACTCAACTATCATTATTACAGAACACCATCTATTTCGAGAACTCCGCCACTTCTCTTCTGTACGCTCTCATGGCTTCCTCCGTCAGAGTAACCGAAACCTGCAAAATTGCACCTCCGCCAGACTCAGCTCCGTCCACTGAGTCATCACTTCCGCTAACTTTTCTTGACGCTCTCTGGTTCAAATTCCACCCCGTTGAGCGCATCTTTTTCTACCAACTCGCCGCCGATCCCACCGCCTTCCTCTCTAGACTCAAGCACTCTCTCTCCCTTACTCTCCTCCAATTCCTCCCTTTTTCCGGCAACCTCGTTTGGCTGGAAAATTCCGACAAACCTTTCATCCTCTACACTCCCGGCGACGGCGTTTCTCTCACCCTCTGTGAGTCCGCCGCCGACTTTGACTCGCTCGCAGGAGACGCCCCCCGTGGAATTCTGGAGTCTCACCGGTACCTGCCGGAGCTGCGCGTGACGGAAACGGAGGCTGAGACGATGTCGTTTCAGATAACTTTTTTTCCTAACAAAGGATTTTGTATCGGCGTTTCGTCTCACCATGCTATTTTTGACGGTAAAAGCATTGTTCTTTTGCTTAAAGCTTGGGCTTATATCTGTAAGGAAATCGGAAAAGATGACGGAGATGGGAACCTGCCGCCGGAGCTAACGCCGTTTCATGATCGGACGGTAATTAAAGACCCTGAAGGATTGGATATGGTTTACGTTAACGATTGGATAAAAATAGCATCTTTGTCAAGTATGTCATTTCCAACTTTGCTTTCTTGACTATTGATTTGTTGCAGACTATTGTTACGTTTATTATTAGTTGATTTTGTTGCTGATAAATTTTTTCTTCTAAATTGTTTAAAGCAGTTATAAGTAAACATGTTTAAGTAACTGCATTTTGTAATTTAAAAGATAAAAAATCACTATTGCAAGGATTACAAAACGTCCACCACATCATTCAATCATTTACTGAATCGAATGTGCCATACAGTAAATATTTGTGCGGTATCAACATTACCTTAAGAGCTAATGACCTTAACGTGTAGCAAAGGTATTAAAATAACTTTTAAGTTTATATCATTTGTATCAGCGGTTACGGTGACATTTTTTTTAAAAAAAAAAAGTTAAGATTACTTTGCTCATGATCACTATTGAATTATAAAATAATATTCAATCTAATAGTGATGGTGGAAAAGTTAAAGAAAAATTGTAAAATAAGTCCATCATATTTGTCTCTGAGAAATATAATATATGAAGTGGGATTTGATCCATCCTCGATCATTAGACCAAGCCCAGTTACTTTTTCATGCAGTCAAAGAGAAAAAAGAACTATATCAAACAATATTACATCAATTATGGAATTAAGCTTTTGCCTTTCTTAGACCTATCCATAGGGATGCTCATTCGGATACACATATAACACATCTTTAGTGCGCATAATTTATTCTGATGAGATTTCATGTATTTATCATTTTTGTCTTCATTGTTGAGTTCATTTTAGTGTTTGATCAATTAAAAACTTTCTCCCATAAGGGTTTCTTGATTAATATTTATTAAAGCTTCACAACTTTTAGGCTTAAAGCTTCACCTTTCTTTGTACAAAGTCAAATCGAACTACTAATTACCACTAAGACAAATGGAATTTATTTTCAGTTCTCTCCTTGCCAATATTTTCTCTACAGTTGCTTTTAATGCTTTTTTTTTCTTAATTTTTATACATTGCGATTCGAGCGGCTCTTTTGTATCTGGTTCTTAGACATGCAAATACTATGACTTTCTTCTTAGCGTGAGCTGTGACTCTGACTTTGGGCATTTGGTTAGATAATCCCTAAGTAAATGTGTATTTGAACGATTTTGATGGATGTGTATGCACCTTTTAGTCTAACAACGTATTTCTTAAGGTCTGGACACCAACCCGAAAAGCTTGAAGCTATTCACAATGCCTCGAGCAACAACAGACACCGACCTTGTACGAGCAACATTCACTTTATCTGCTGAAGACATTAAGAAAATCAGGCAAAAAGCACTCTCTCAACTAGCTACTCAAGACGATGCAAACTCGAAGCATTTTTCGAGTTTTATTCTTGCATTCACATATGTAGCAATCATAATCATCAAAGCCAAGGGATTAGAAAGCAAGAAATTATTGATTTTAGGGTTCACTGCTGATGTTCGAGCCCGCTTAAACCCTCCTATCCCGACTTAATATTTTGGCAATTGCGTTTTCTCCAAGCACAAAGAAAGCAAGTAGAATGCGCCATTAAAGAAGACGGGTTAGCCTATGCTGCAGAGGAGCTGACAAAGTTAGTTAAAGAGTTAGAGAAAGATGCTCTAAATGGGGCTAAAGAGAAGCTCGAAGTAATTACAAAATACGACCCAAATTTGATGGAGGCAGTTGGAGTAGCCGGGTCGCCCCGGTTCGAGGTTTATAGTACTGATTTCGGGTGGGGAAAGCCTAAAAAGTTTGAAATTACATCTATAGATAGATCTACATCTATTTCGATGGCGGAAACAAGAGAGGGGAATGGTGGAATTGAAATTGGAGTAGTTTTGAAAAAGAATGAGATGGAGATGTTTGGTTCTCTCTTTCTAGATGGTCTAAAGGATTTTTGAGCAAAACTTGTAGAATTAAAAATTGGGTTTTGTTTTCTTGTAGTAATGGAATGGACCAACTAGAAGATCGAGACAACAATCATGCGTATGAGTCGTACTTTCTTGTCCTCAACTTATATTTGCGTTTTTTAATTTTTCTCCTTATTAGTCAAATAGAAATGGAAGAAATGTTTGTTTCCAAATCTTAATAACTGGTGGGTTAGTGGCTGCTTGCTTTCTTTGTAGATAGTTGTTTCCTCTACTTCAAATTGTTTTTATAAAGTTCTTAATTATTAATTGAAATATAAATTGATGCCTTCTAAGTTAGAAAACATGGAAGTAGTTGTGGTGACATCAGACGACATTGGCATTTGTTTTACTTTGGATTTTTCGGTTTGCTCACCCATAATCAAAGAGGTATTAAAAAAGGCCTAAGGCATAAAAAGGGTCTCAACTTGTCTCGAAAAATCTTCTACCTCCCCCAATTTTCAATGTGACACCGGAAAGGCATCAACTTTTCAAAAGTGGGTCAAAGAAGGGTCTTGGTGCCACATGTCAACTTCTGATTGGAGAGAGAAATATAAAAAAATGACAACTTTGAAAAGTCAAACCAACCAGATGTTGATATATGGCAGGAATGTCCTTCTTTGACCCACTTTTGAAAAGTTGAGGCCCTTCCGAGGTCACACTTAAAATTGGGGGACGCTGAAGGTTTTTTTGAAACAAGTTGAGGCCCTTCTTTATGCATTAAACCATTAAAAAAAAACACGATACTTTTGTTTCCGTTTAGATATACTTCCAAATACAGTTATGCAACAATTTGATAGAAATGCTATTCTACAGTATAATATATCAAAATGGTATTGAAAATGTAGTCAAATGCGCCAGGGGCTCCCTGATTTTTGCTCAAAAAGCTCGTTGCCCCCCTAAATTTTGCGAACGACCTCACAGTTCCCTCATTTTTTAAAAAGTGCGCTTCATAACTCCCTCAAACGACGAAGCCCACTCACAGTCTAGGAAATGTATTAGACTCTCCTGCCACTGTCACTAAACTAGTCCATCCCCTGCAAAAAGAAATCCTGTAAAACCAAAAGAAATCACGTAAAAACATATTTAATTAATTTTGTAGTGGGCTTTTCTACAAATAGTTAGATGTGGTTTTCTAGATTGGGCTTGTTTTCTAATAATTTTGTGATTTGCCATTTATTTGAATCTAATTAGAGTTTGAACTCTTTATTCACTACCATCATTGGAAATGTTTCGAAGGTATTTAAATATGAAACTCAACACATATTACCATATGAGTTGTCCTGTGAGCAATATCTACACAGCTCCAAAAGACAAAGACTGAAGATCCAGGCACTACACAACTCCGGATCTGGAAAACTCATTAACAACTGATCCTGAATAAAGCAATTTGCTCAGGAGAAGTCTCCAGCAAACTCCGAGATGCAATTAATTATTCTCTACTGACTATAAAGATAAGATGCATTACAAGTCGAGGCTG
>CAOJBJ013677756.1:0-17175 GCA_948291685.1 Euphorbia celastroides | reverse complement strand
ATTTGAAATGGAACATAACGAATTGAAGTTGAAATTAACTTTTAGCTTAAATTGTTAGTTTTTTGGAAATTTGAATTAATATTATTTAAATTTATAATAATTTAAACTATTCAGAAATTTCATCTTAAAGTTTAGTTTTTATATGTCTTTCGTGACCAATATTTAGTTCAATGAGCGACGTGTCCCACTGTGCATATAAATTGGGAAATTCCAGCTTTTCTTTCCTTTTCAGGACCACCGACCTCTTCCTCCCTTGATTTACATTCTCAGGCCACCCTCTCTAGGGTTTCTCCTCCTCCTCCTCCCCTAATCCTCTCACTCCTTTTCTTCACTCATTCGCCGACATGAAGCTCACCGTCAAGACTCTCAAAGGCAGCCATTTTGAAATTAGGGTTCTCCCCACCGATACTGTAAGTTGCTTTTCTCTTTTCATTCATTGCGTTCAATTCAACAACTGAGTAGCTTGAGCTTGTTATTGGCAATGCCTCGGCTTATTTGATCTCTGTTTGGATATGTTATTTATGATGTGCCGATCAAATAGGTTTTCAATTTTGTTAGTGCATCCGCTTGTTTCGTGTGTTTAATTGGTACATTTTTGTTTTAGGTTATGGCCGTTAAAAAGAACATTGAAGACGCCCAAGGAAAAGATAATTATCCATGCGGGCAGCAGTTGTTGATTTATAATGGGAAGGTGTTGAAAGACGAAACTACTTTGTCTCAAAACAATGTCACTGAAGATGGTTTTCTTGTTGTAATGCTCAGCAAGGTAATCTTTTCATCCTCTTTTTGATGCCATCGTTATGATTATCTATGTCTGTTTTATTATGTTTATCATTAAATGTGCTGGTAGCAGTACACATTGATTTGGGGCATTCTTGTCATGTTCAATTATATGCTGAAGAGGTGATCTTTCTCGAAGATTTAATTTTGTATGACCTAATTGTCACATAATGATCGTTTGAATCCTGTCATCGTGTGTTCAGTAGTTAACTTGCTGACTTTTTTATGGTTATGGTGTCATGATTGGTCCAAGTATTTTGGTTTTGAGGATGAAATGCGGGATGTTCTCTCAGATTATTGTCCTTTCTAATATTCAACTTTCACTGTGTAATATGGTTTTATATTGCAATACCTTGCATACGGAAAAGATTAGAAAGTAAAAACTAAAAATAGAAGTACAGGTGACAAAATAATGAGATGGTACTAGCTATGATTGCTCTGAGTTGATTGTTTTGGGAGTTTTGTAATTTTTCTTCATACATAATTCATTGAAAGCTTATCACTCTTCTCACCGCTTACATCAAATGAATATGCTAGTCTGCTCATATTATTATTTTTTATTTGATTCATTATTGGCAATATATTTGGCAATAATTTTCCTGTTAGTGTTATGCTACTATATGCATTTTCTCTTGCTTTCCAGTGGTAGCTATATCAGAATGAAGTAGAGAAAAAAGATTCAGTTCGAATTGGGTGAAAATATGATGGATTATATAGAGTGAAAAAACAATCTGTTGTATATACTAATAATATTTCGGTATTGAGTCGACTAAAGTTACTAATTTGTTAGACGAATCGATAAATGGAGTTCCAATTATGTAAGCTAACTTACTTAAAGAGGCTATTGAATACAGATAACACCGATGCTTCGAGATAAAACAATTGGTTGAGATAGTCAAGGGTCAGCTTCAATTAATTTGAAATTCTATGATTACTAGTCTACCTAGTTAGTTCTTCCTAGTGTTGGTGAACCTCTCAAAAGTACTAATTCGTTCAATTCAAATGAAGAAACCCATCAAAGATAGCAATAAAATCCAATTAGGTCAAGTCAAGTGACCAAACCTTTAATACATGAAGTAGTTGGAAGAACCCTATAAATTGGAAAACTACTAAATTAGTGGGCCCTATCAAGTTCAGTATGTGTGTGTGTGTGCATGCATGTGCGTGTTCAATCGATCAATTGAAATAGTTTAACAACATGCTTTAAATAGCTAACCATAATAAGTATCAAGCGCGATATATTATATACATTGAAACCCTGGATGGAACACGCAAGAAATTCCAAATTAACCAAGTAAAGATGTTCATAACATAATAATTAAGTCAAGATCCAACCTAACTAATAAGTTTTATGCCTAATATATTAAACATGTTTGATGGAAAGAGTAATTAAACCCGGGACTTTGTTGACTTTTTCTGGTCAAGAGATCTGGGATCTTCAAACTTGTTACCCAACTGAATACACACTAAATATGGTGTGTTTTTTCCTCCAAAGTTCTCTTGTTTTTACTTGTAAAACATCTGGCATTTGTTCTTCCAAATAGTGGAGCAATCTAAGTTCCACTAGAATTACAAATTCCAATAAAAGTCTTCAACCTAAATCCAACATACTGTTGTTGCTTTTCCACCACTCCAAACCAAATAAATATTGGCAGAAGGTATTTCTAGAAACTCTGAAAGACTTCCCTAACATGACCTGGGGACTAAATTCTTGAAACTGATTGAAACGAACTAGCCTACTGTTTCGTAGTAGCATGAACTTTGAATCAGAAAGGGAGCTGGAAATAGTCCAAATATGGAAATTTCCGAGAGAGACAAAATTGTAAATTTATTTCTTAGGTTTCCGTAGCATTTTGAATCACATTAATTTGAAGAAAGTGATGCCCAAAATATGAAAGATTGTTAAAAAACTGAAATCTGTGAGTGCTGAAATATGCTTGAACTTGTGGAGTTAGCTCTAAGGCACTTGAGTAGCATTTGCTTCTTCCGCATTTATCTATTATATCATTGATAAGGCATGTATGAAGTTTCTGAGGCTCTTTATAGACTCCAAAACACCCGAAATAGACTTGAATTCAGTATAAAACGAATAATTGGCACTAGAACTCCAACTTCCAAGCTAATATGATTCTCGATACTATTATCCATAATGCATGTTTCATGTTCCCGACCCTCTTCATGTATTCCAAACCACCTAAAATGAACATGAAATTTGTATGAAACGAGTAAATAGCACAAGCACTCAAACTTCCAAGCAAATATGATTCTTGATACTGATATCAACCTAGACATGTAGGAACTTGGGCTGAAAGGTAATTATCATAGAAAATACACACCTAACCTTCATATGCACCTTGAAGTGATGCTCATATTCCATCGATGAAAACATATATATCTTGATCATAAAAAATCTTACTTTTGTTTATTTTTAGCCACTCGGAAATAAGCCTGAGGCCATCAGGCATGAGCCAAGAAATTAGACTTGGAAATATCTTAACTATCATCGGATTGTTCTGTGTAAGCTCCTACATGCCCAATTATCCGACAAATTTACCAGTGATTTTTCTCAATATAATTCATTTTACATCTTCTCGAAAGCATTTCACTATCCTTAGCTTATCATTGTATTGCTAAGCCTCCCTTCATTCTATAAGGACACTACTTAACCAAAGTAATCCTGGAATAATTAAAAGAGAAGGTTTGGTACCGGAAAGGAATTATGATATGAATAAAACAACCACCAACCAATGTAGCTTACAAATGTCATAGGTGTGCAACTGATAGGGAAACAAATATGGGACATGCTTATGTTTTCTTTTGTTAATCCTTACTTCAATTGTCCATTTTTGGGGTTTTCTCTCTTTTCTTTTCTTTTCATGGAATAGTTAATCTTTTAGTGCTATTTTGATTTGCTGCAATGTGTGTCCCTAAATATGTTTAGTTAACATAAGAATGCTTTTCTTCGCCTTTGAGGTCAGGCTAGCCTTAATAAGTTGATTACTGCCAAAATTTTCCAATTTGCTTCCGTTCCTTACCAATTTAGCCTGCTAACCTGTTAGGCAAGTAACATAAAAGGCAACAAATATGAGACATGATTATGTTTCTTTTCACGAACCCTCGCTTCAGTTGGCTGTATTCTTTCTTAACCATTGCATGAAATGGTTAATTTATTTGTGCTATTTTTGGTTAACTAAATCGCATATTCATAGTCGCATTAAGTTTGTATTAGATTGTTTTTCTTTCTTTTTAGGTCAAACTAGTCTTTAGGAAGAAATTTTTATTGGATCCTTTTCCTGTTTCCGCCATTCCTTACCTTGTCTTCTAATTTTTCAAATGATTAGAGCAAATCTTCAGGAGCTGGGGTCTCATCAACCCAAGTAAAGTTCTTTTCATGTTTAAGTGTTTTTGGATATAACTTTTCTCTACCCCTTTTGGTTAGCCTACTTATATTTGTTTATTACAGCCTGTCTCAAATACAGTAACACCCGCACCATCTACGGATCCAGCTCCAAAAGTTGAAGTTAAGGCATCGTAAGTTTGGTTTATCATTGTTAGATTATTTTCTATTAGCATGAATTAAATCAATATCATAATTATTGCAGGATCCCGGCATCTTCTTCCGCCACAGTAACATCGAGGTATGGGCTCTATTATCTACCATTATGCTTACTTTGGCATGTTATGGTTTCTTATGAAATAAGATTTCATTATCACTCATTCAAAACACATGAATTTTTTAATTACCGGTGATTGCCTTAGTTATAAGCATTCTTCTCATTGAAGAGAATCATTTTTTTTGTTGAGGACAATTTGAGGGCAGAGGATTGTCAGGTCAAGCAGATTTTATTCTGAATAAGCTCTTGGTTTATTGTGGATGTGGAGTACCATATTTGCATGTGAATTCTTTATTTCAGGGTCACAGAGATGATTCAATGTGTATTTATGATTGAAAGAATTGAATAGTAATTAGGTTTATTTCCCCTAGCTTATTTGTTCAATTTTAAAAAGATAATTGTTGCTGAAAAGGAAAACAAACTAAATGCTGATTTACTTAGCTTATTTGATTGTGTTAAACTGATAAGAATTTCATTTGCTATTTGAGGAACATATCAGACTATTTCCACAAAAATGCAGAGACCTTGTGGTTTTCTGTAATGAGCCCTAGTTATTCATCAAGATAGGCAAATGAGACTGGGAAACTTTCAGAAACATTTTCCTTCATATTTTAAGGTAGGAGATCCTTTACTGAGATCATGAACTTGTACTAATCAAATGAGAGTGTTGCGGCGGAATATAAATTAAAAGGCCAACAAATTTAAGCAGTGCAATGGGTCTCACGAGACTATAAGAACTAGTAATCGACAATGGGATGTGGCAACAACATGTTATCACCAATCCAGGAATCAGGCTCTGTTAATAGAAACCTACATAAAACCTAGATGGCGGAGAGAAGAATTAAAGAGTCTTTGCAACGACTATGGAAATGTCTATAATCTAGGATATCAGTATAAACAGTTGTCGTTAGATACTCAAAGAAGATAAGCAGATCCTATTTTGATTTGCTGCAATGTGTGTCCCTAAATATGCCCTATGATAGGCAAACAAAGTAGGAATCTGTCAAGAGGTAATATTGGTATGGATTTAAGAGTGCATGTTTCCATAATGATTCTAAATTCTACTATATACCCGGAAATATCTGTCTTGGCTTTCTGTGACAAGTATGATTATTCTTTCACACAACACTCGAACATGTAAATATTTTGCATCTGATTGACTATCATTCTATGTAGGCCAACACTGTTCTGGGGTATTTTTGACGATGATTAATTGATTCTTATATAAATTTCATCCTATATGGATCAGAACACAAAAATAACTTGTGTGGTAATGTTTCTGGGACTTCATAAGTGGTCATCTCTATTGCAGTGCACAAACTGATACCTATGGTCAAGCTGCTTCAAATTTGGTTGCTGGCACTGATATCGATCCTATTGTCCAACAAATAATGGACATGGGAGGTGGCACTTGGGATAAAGAAACCGTCAAACATGCTCTTCGAGCTGCCTACAACAATCCAGAGAGAGCTGTGGAGTACTTGTACTCTGTATGTCTTAAGTTCAGACTATTTTCTGATGCAAAGTTTGGTTATTGTTTCACCAGTGCCAGTTGGTTCATATTTTGTATATTTTTTTGTGATATTTGGTTCTCAGGGTATTCCAGAAACTGCAGAAGTTGCCATCCCAGTAGCTCATGTACCTGCTGGTCAGGCAACTGAATCTGGTGTTGCTCCTGTCTCTGGTGCACCAAATACATCGCCCTTGAATATGTTTCCTCAGGTATTACATGAACTTTTAAGGAAGAGTTTGTGTTTATCTTTGATTTATTTGGTTTTCTGAAACATTTTAGGAAACACTTTCTGCTGGTGCTGGAGGGGGCGAAGGAATTGGGTCCCTTGAATTTCTAAGAAACAATTCACAGGTGTGGTTTCTATCTGTATTTCAGTGGCCTAACATTTGAACAAGTCAAAAACATACTCCAAGCAGCTCCCTGTTTCATTTTGTGCGAATATGTCATTTTCTCTTATCAATTGCACCTGCTTGAATGGTGACAAAAACATGAAATGAAACTCAAGGCATGGCAGATGAAAAGTTTTTCTTTTGTTTTTCAGAAAATTAAATTGCTATAAAAAAGTGCAACTTTTAAGTCTTAAAGTCTCTAACCATAGAGTTTTGTACATATCAGTTGCTCAAATATGGAATCACGTTCAATCAATAGTTATGTTATAGATATTGATACTAAAGTGTAATGGAGAATGTAACCTTCCTTTTCTTTTCCCTTTTCCCCAACTTTTAGTTCCAAACTCTGCGTTCAATGGTCCAAGCAAATCCTCAAATTTTACAGGTTAGTATGTACAGTAACTTCTTTTATTTATTATCGTCCTGATACAAGTTCTTTTCTCCCAAGGAATTTACTTTTTTTTTACTGCTTTCATCACAGCCTATGCTGCAAGAGCTTGGAAAACAGAATCCAAATTTGTTGAGATTGATTCAAGAACACCATACAGAATTCCTTCATTTATTAAATGAGCCCCTTGATGAATCTGAAGGGTGAGAGCTATTTTACTGCTTTGCTAAACAATTAACTGCCAATTATTGCTTCGACATTGCAAAATGACCGGCACAACTGTTATTTCTTCATTTCAGTGATCTATTTGATCAAGGAGATGATGTAGAGATGCATCATTCGGTTCATGTCACCCCAGAAGAACAGGAGGCTATTGACCGGGTATTATATGCCGACATTTGCTGCTTATACATTGTATTTGACTGTGAATATAATCCTTATAGAATCGCGTTATTGCACTTACAGCTTCAGGCAATGGGATTCGATAGAGCCCATGTGATTGAAGCTTTTTTGGCATGTGATCGCAACGAGGAACTGGCAGCTAACTACCTATTGGAACACGGCAGAGAGTTTGAGGATTGAGCTGAGAGACCCTAACTTATTGTTGACTCCAAATAGTTTTCCGCTTTTTTTCTTACTACAGTTATTCTGAAGGGGTGCCTCAGAGCAACAGTGATCAAGTGATCACAAATTTGAGCACTGAAATCGGTCGCCGACTGACCTGTGCTTTAGGGTAGTTTGCCTTCAAATGTGTGGACAAAGTGCGAGTGTGAGATGCTTTGTCCACCGAACTGCCTTTGATATAGATTATTCTACAGATGGATTTGTCGTAATGAGTAATGTTGGTGGTGTTTTCAAATACATTTGGTTGTAAAACCCGAGGACGATCCTTGAGTAAATTTGAGAATGTTATTTGCTTAATAGAGGTGTTGAGTTGATGGTATCTCTCTTGGGAATACATTTTGTGAACCTGCATGCATATAATTTTTTTGAGTAATAAGGAAACATCTTGTCTAAATTGTTGATTGTGGGGCTTGAATCCACAGCTTCACACTTGTTGGAGCATCAGTAATTCAGTTCTCAAACTTTACATTGAGTTACAGTTGTTCTGACATGACAAATGTGGCATGCTATTGGCTTTTTTCCTTGAAGAAAACAAGTTGTGTTTTGATTTTGTGGTATAACATGTTTACCTGTTGGGTTCCATTGCTATACAACTCTGGCTGCGTTATGTGATTCACTGCTACGTTTGTTGATATATTAATTGTTCATGTCTATCTTAGTTTTATGCAACTGTAACTCTATGGTCATCATGCTAAGTTGTTACATTTTTAAATCATTTTTTTAGACACGGTAGCTATTAATTTTTGAGTTGCTAGTATGAGATCGTTTTCATTAGATGTTCCTCATAATTGTTTTATTTCATTTATTGTTCCTCGAACTTTCAAAGGTTTCTGCTGTCTTCACCTATAAATAAAACGAGTTAGCATTTGGCTTGTTACTTTTAGAAGCTGGGATACTTGTGCATTTTCTGCATTCTATAGGGAAGCAAAAGATCTTTTCGAAGTTAAGTTCCAAGCTGAGACCGTATTAGTTTGCTCCCTTTCTCCTTAATTCTCTTCCCTTGGACGCATATCGATTTACTGAAAAACACAGGACTTAAATTTGCAAAAGTATTTTATAGTGCACACGAAAATTATTTAAAATTTAACAGTGTATGAAAATTTGGATAGATATTTGTAAGGTGGGACAGAGTGTGGATGTCCTATATACTTTGAAACAAATAAAGTACTTGCTATAGTTATATTATTTTTTAAGTAATTAAACTTAGTTTGTTGTTTCTACTATTGTATTAAGCTTTACGTGATCAGTTCCATGTTTACTTATTATGTAAAATATTATCTAATTATAGAATAACTCTAAATATAATAATGCATCTTTTTACGGACAGTTGATTCAACATATGTGTTTTGTTAATGAAAGAAAAATATTATTACTTACAAATCCATTTTTTAAGTGTTACAATATAGGATATAATTTTCACGGAGAAAACGAATCAAAATTATAAATTTTGAAAATGTATTGGTACCACATCAGTTGACATTGAATTCGTGGAAGTTTTAATATTGAATTAAAAACTTCATTGAGTTAATTTATTAATATTATTTCATATTTTATTAAAGAGATATAAATATAACTCTTTTACTGTTCGATTGTTCAACAACCAAAATTTACAGTTGACATTTACTAATTAAGCTAGGATACCATTATTCGATACAAGATGGTTTTGCTTCCTGTAGCTAGGTGACACTCGTATTTTTTTGAATAATTTGTAAATCCTTGAAGGCACTAGGTTTCGAACTCAAGACCTCCCACCAATATATTGAAAGGTATACCACTTGACCAGAGGCCAATTGGAACACTCATATTAAAATAAACTTTTTTAATCTAATACTTACTATATAATTTTCATTTACTTAAGTTTTGAGCTGTTATTAAATTAAATATTACGATTGAAGGAACAAATTAAACCTTTACGCTAAATCAATTAAAAATAAAAACAATATGATAAAAATATAAGTGGAAGACAATGATGAAGCATAAAGGTGGCGGGATCCCTTGTGTACGTGCAATTATATCATAAGATAAAAAGAAAAAAGGGAAAAAAAAAGAGATACATAAAGAAAGGAATTCAAATAAAGGTGGCGGGATCCCTTGTGTACGTGCATTTATGAATCACCTTTTTGCTTCGGAACTTCGGAAAAGTTTTAGTTTGTTTTGAAGTTATGTAAAAAGGTGTTATTGAAACTATTGCATGCATGGATATTGTCAGGGACGGAGTCAGGACTGGAGCTCGGGGGGACAGTTCACGCGGCTAGGTTTCTCTTTTCCCCTGTCTCTGCAATTTCCGGCCAGATTTCGGGGTTACAAAATACCGGATTTACCAAGGTCGCCGGTAGTTGGGGGGGACAACAGCTCCCGCCGGCCCCCCCTATCTCCATCCCTGGATATTGTACTGAGATATGGGGGGAATTCAATATGGAAGGACTGGAAGAATTAGGGAGCTAGCTTTGTGCAAATTTATAGCAGTATTTTTAAACTGGAAAAAAGTACTTAGTCAATGACATGTGTTCTTTTCTTGATTTTGAGTGATCCGTTGTACAAAAAAGAAAGAATGCATTGCTTTTTTTTTTTCTAGGGGATCTGGATTGGAGTAAATAGTATTATAGAATATCCTTGAAACCTAAGTGAGCTTTTATGATGGCAGAGTCAGCTAAATGCAAGTTTTTTAGCGACAGATCCACCAACTTTTGCGGAGCACCTTGAAGTTTAACCTGAAAACAACATCTTGAGTTGGCTGGTCCAGTGGGGCTACCAGAAAACCAAATATAGTTTGAACTGATACGCATATTAATGACAATCAGTTCATAAAACCATTGAGAGGAGAGATGGGGACTCTTTGGTTTTTACATATTAAGAGTATCATTTTCCTTCATCCTCATAATTGTTTTTGTTTGATATTTTCAGGTAGGAATTCTTACATACTTTTAGAATTCAAATCGCAATCCATTGCTATTTTACGTAAATTGTCTTGTAGCTGTTGTGTTCTTTCTATTGTCTTTCTACTCACTTTCCTTTTGTTTTCCAATTTTTGGGATTCTGGAATTCACAGTATTTGTTTCTGATGCTCATTTCTCTGTTCAAAAACATTCTGGTCACAGAGTAACATTTCTCGTGAAGTGCAAACAATGATCTTGGTTGACCATCCAAATGTTCTCAAATCACACTGTTCCTTTGTTTCTGATCATACTCTATGGGTTGTTATGCCATTCATGGCTGGGGGTTCTTGTCTTCACATATTAAAGGCTGCTTATCCTGATGGGTTTGGGGAGACGGTGATAGCAACAGTACTGCGTGAGGTATTGAAGGGATTAGAGTATCTTCATCATCATGGACATATACATCGAGATGTTAAGGTGAGTTAATTATCGACAAGTAAATTCATGCACTTGTACATATAAATTCTTATACTTTTGAAGTTTGAACTTTACTTAATAAGTTATAGTTAAGATGAATCATACATTCGTAAGGTAGGCCGAATTTAAGGTTAGTGGGGAAAGGAGGTGATTTTGAAACTTATTTTCCTCATCCAGATATAATCACTGATTCTAGATGAATATGTATGCTTAGCCAATTGGAATAATTTCCACTGATTGGAGACCAGGAGTAGAACTATACACCAAGTATTCTATGTGAATTAGTACTTCTACTGCACCAAAGGTTTTCTTGGCTTAGTATTATCCTGAAACTTAAGTGTTGTCTTGTTGATTGCATGAACTTCATTATGAGATTGCTAATTATTTATATCATTACAAAAAAATTTATTAGTTCAATTTGTTTTGGTGAATTTTTGGTTTCCAAAGGCAGGAAACATACTCCTTGATGCACGTGGTGCAGTCAAGTTAGGAGATTTTGGTGTCGCTGCATGCCTTTTTGATTCAGGTGATAGACAACGAATGAGGAATACGTTTGTGGGAACACCTTGTTGGTATGATACCAGGGAACCTTTTTTGTCAATAAATTTTAGAATTTTATTATTATTGTTATTATTCTTGTTGTAGTTGTTGTTACAACTTGTACTACTGCTGCTTGTAAGCTACATCATGCATGCATCTACAGCGTAGAACTGTTTGCACATCATAGATTGTATATTTCAACATTAAAGTTCGGAGCTAGTCGTTGTAGTAATTGCTAACATAAAAAACGAGAAAGTAGGTTATATCCAAGATATCATGTTCATCAATTTTTGTGAAATAAAATTATTTTAATACAATACGTAGGAGAGTGTATTGCTGAGAAGAGATGTGATCAAATTCTACATATCTTACATAATAGCTGTCACAAATGAGCACGAGATACTGAAGACATTGGTCGCATCCTTAAGAGTCCAATTTTACCCCTTTTTGTCATTAAAGTTGAAATCATTTGTAATTTTCCTTCAAGACTTCCCTTTCACTAAGATTCAGAAGCCTGTTTTCCTGTCAGGTTTTTTTCCTAGGAAACACAACTTTTGGGTCTCCACTTCTGCATAGTGAAGAAAATAACATATATTTTCATTTCCATTTATCTGGTGCCTTAATCTATTGTCATTTGTCTTCAAGGTTCTCTTTGTATTTAATATGCAATTAATGAAACTTTTTTTGATAGGTATTGTTAGAAATGGCATTCAGGTTCTTGTAGATCTGTTGGAGTTGATAATGATAAATCTTCAAGTGCTGAAAGCTCATTAGAGAGTACCATAAAATTAACATTATTTCTGCTGGAATGTTCATTTTGTCTTTGTTTTCCAGGATGGCTCCCGAGGTCATGGAGCAGGTGCATGGATATGACTTCAAGTTAGTTCACTTTTTTAGTTTATTTTTATTCTTTAAATTCATTTGTTATTATCTGGATTTCTCCATCTCTTACTGGTTTAGCATCCCCACCAAGCGTGAGATTTAGGCTTGGTTGATTTCATACTGGTTTAACTTGTTATTGATTTTCTGTTTGGGCATTTTCTTGCAGGGCTGATATTTGGTCCTTCGCGATAACAGCTCTGGAACTTGCTCATGGGCATGCTCCTTTCTCAAAATATCCTCCAATGAAGGTGTTTAAATTATATATTTATTTGGATATTATCTCACATAGTTGTTAAAAGGCTCAAGGCACAGTAAGGTGCATGCTAGCCCCATGTAAGGCTGCACACCCTTTGTAAGGCACCCCTTTAACAGCTATGCGAGCACAACCTGTTTCGTAAGCTTTTTCAGTTTTGTTACAATCTGAATTCTGAAGCAAATTTCTCTTGAAAGGTGTTGTTAATGACTTTGCAAAATACACCCCCTGGCTTGGACCATGAAAGGGACAAAAAATTCTCTAAGGTGCGATTTATGAAAGCAAATTAATCATCTTTTGAATTATCTTTGGTATTGATTTCGTCAGTTTCTTTTCCTCTTTAGTCTTTTAAGCAGATGATAGCTAGCTGCTTGGTGAAAGATCCTTCAAAAAGGCCTTCCGCAAAGAAGTTGCTGAAGCACTCCTTTTTTAAGCAAGCAAGGTCAAATGATTACATTTCGATGACACTTTTGGAAGGCTTGCCTGCTCTTGGCGATCGCATCGAGGCACTGAAGGTTGCTGAACTAATTATGTGGATGATTTTATAAAAAGTAACTTCTTTTCATATGCTTTATTGATTTTCATTGAAAACATTACTCCTTTGTCATTTGAATTATAGAAAAAGGAAGAAGACATGCTTGCACAAAAGAAGATGCCAGATGGACAAAAGGAAGAAATATCACAGGTTTGAAGTTTTCACTCTTCATTATATAGTAAAAATTGTGTTGTTTGTTTTTCCTTTATCATTTTTCCCTTATGTTTACTATATAAATAACACATGAAGTCATTTTTCAGTATATTCGTTTCTTTTGTTTTCTCCTTTGTATTGAGCATTTTAATCTCTAAGACATCAATTCTGGAGGGTTTCTTCTCTCTCTGCCCCAAAAATCCCTTATGTTGAATATAAATGAAATGTAAATAGAATTCAGTGACTTAGAGGACAATTTTGCCACATGCAGCATGAAGAAGCAGACTAACTGATGATGTTTTATTGGAAAACTGTATCATCTGTCAAATAAGTAAAAGCTACTCTAGTCATTGTACACTTTAAATGTGTTCATGATTAAATTACGAGTTGATTTATTTGTTTTCCAGTTATTTCTTGTGTATTCTTGGTTTATGTTTGTTCTAAAAAGACCATCTAGTTATTTTTTTACGGATAACCTTATTTACTTCCTAGTAAAAAAATGTACAAGTCAGTTCCTTTTTATCTTATTGTATTGCTTGTTACTTCTTTGTCCTTCTTTCTTCTGCAATATTTAATATACTCTCTTGTCGAACATATGAAGAATGAATACAAGCGAGGGATTAGTAGTTGGAATTTTAATCTCGATGACATGAAAGCTCAAGCTTCCCTGGTATGTAATACGTCTCGTTTTATCCTTTATTGAATTTTGACTTGAAATAGTGTATAAATTCTCCTGGATCACATTCATTTCCTATCAGATTCAAGATGTCGAGGATTCTGCATCTGAAAATAATCTGGGGGGAAGCTCAAGTTCATTGTGTACACTCGATGCCCCTGAGAAGCAGTTGGAGTCTGACTCGCAGGGACAAGTTCCTGAAATGGTACTTGACATTCCGGTTCTTGAATCTTGTAATATATCTGATTGGTGTATAATTTTATTTAACAGCTTTTGTGGGTTCTTTCTGGCCACAGATTCAACAACAGAATGGTGATGGTATGTTGCCAAATGGACCTGCTCTTCAAATGATTAACTCGGTTTCAAACATGGCCAAGTATGTTCTGACTATACTTTATTCCTTTAGTTTGCTGTTGTTTCATAATGAGAGGGGTCAGATACTAGACTGATGGTGCTTCTACAAGGGAAAAGCAAATCGCTCAACTTCAAAATTAGGATGAATGCTGCCTCTTTTCTTTTTAAAATCAAAGTCATTGAAGTGCTTTTCATGACAGTGATATGGTTCCATCTCATTTTGCTCTGCAGAATCAGAGGCGAAAAGTCTGAAGATGACTTGTGTCTTGCGAATCCAAGCTGCGAACACCGTAGTTCATCTATTCCTTAACAGCATCCTGATATATCCATGGATAACAATAAGACAGAAAACCCTATTTTTGAGATAAATGGGAAACAATTGGATTCTGTTGGCTGCCAAAACAAAACAGGAAGTCAGTTAGGTGGCTCTAATTTGCAAGAAAAGGCAGGTCTTCCTACCAAAGGGGAAAGGTTTGACATTGAATCTAACATGATAATTGTGTTTACAGATCTTGGCATGGAATTTGTTGAGAGCTGATTGAATCGATTATGCAAAGTACTTCACATTGCTAGTCAGATGCTTAGTTATGTAATGGTGTTTGTACTATGTCTCCCTGATTGTCTAGTATTTACTGCATCTAAGAACACATGTTGGAACAAATAGGATATCAATACATAACATTGTTGATTAATGATTATCCCAAAAATGATTAGTTTTTCTTCGCATGAATGTCGAGTTTAGAGTTCGATCATTGTTACTAATTTGAATGTTCATCAGAACCTTCAAGAAAACAAGTGTTTTAAAGTTGACCAAGAAATTTAAATACATTCTGTGGATGTAACAATAGCAAACCGACCTGCTAATTGACTACAAATGACTACTCAGGAGACATACTTCCCTAATGAGTCTTTTCTTGTTCCTACATGATTTTTTTAGGTTGAAAAGATTGCTTCTGGGGCCTCTAAGTTAGAACTACGTTTCACTTGTATCCATTGAGGAATGCCGAAACCTATTTCAGCATCAATATACTGGTTCATTAGTTTAGTCTAAAATGATCCTTTGTGTGTGACTGTTGGACCACTTGGCCTAAGATGGCTAACCTAAGTTATTCTAGTAGTTCCTACATCTCTCCTTAGAGTTGATGGTAATTTTTTCTTTGCTTATGTTGAATATTTGATATATACATTCATGCTACTGTGAAGTAGGCCTTTGAGATCAACAAATACTTGATGCTGGAAAAAGTATGAATAGTTTCAGCATATGAGCCATACGGCCAATACTGCATTTCAGATATTTATCTAAGATCATGAATTCTGATAATTAGGCTTCTTTTGAGTTTTGCTTGGATGTAAAATGTAAAAACAGATGCAGAAAGTAGCCAGGCAAAGGGAGAGACTGAGGTTATTGTTGTTGTGTTGCTCATTTGGTTTTACTAACCCAAATTTTTGGGATTACAGTGATAAGCTCCCAAACCCAGAAGGTGATGATGCACTTCCCGAAGTTCACCCCAGAGCACCTAAATTAGCCGATGAGTACATGATCCTTGCTTATGATTTCTTTTTAAATGCTGATCTTTTTTCAATGATATGACCTCCGTTACTTTGTAACTGTGACGTGGAAATTCTCCATTTTCCATTAAATCGAAGTATAATTGCAGCGCCGAACATTGATGATGATGATAAAGCGAAATCACCAATGGTTCAGCAAAGAGGCCGCTTCAAAGTTACTTCAGAGAATGTTGGTGCAGAAAAGGTGACTTGAAGCACTATAGCAATTATTCTTTTGTTTAGACAAGATGTAATTACCTTTAATTTTCAGGTTCATCCACTGCCTGTCATGCAAAAGAGTCATGGTACGCAGGTTTGTAGTTTATGATTCAGCATATTTGTGACAATTTGTTTGGTTGGTTTCTTCTCATGTAAAATTACACTTCTTTGTTGGTTAATTTTTAGAAGTTTTTGTTTGAGCTCCTGGTATTTGTAACCTAGAATAGCTGATTGTTTTTCATCTTTCTAGTACCTCAAGTAAATCAGAAATACTTTTCTTTTGACAACCTATTTTTCAGCATATTTTTGTGTGCTAATTTGACAAAAAAGTTCCCCAACATTTCTTATCATTTTCTTGGGAGAATTTTATAATTATACAAATAGTAAAAGCAAATAGAGCTTCTCATCTCTCCTTCAACTCTCGCTCAACTTTCACTTTTTTCTTCCTCTTTTTAAGAAATACAGGAATTATGATCTCACAAAAATGTATTTCTAGGAATCAAAGAACTTTAAGTTTTTCTTGTCCTGAAAATTGCAGTACAAAGAACACCCAACAAATGGCCTTACCTTTGTAGCATCTCAGCTCACATCCTAAGACTATTAGTGTGTAGACAACATTACCCTTGTTTCTTTTACACATCCAATAAGAATTGCTTGCCTGTTCACTATTGCAGTTTGTATTTTATTTTTTTAGTTCCAGTGTCAAGTGTGTCAAAAGAATTTATTAAAATGTTGCAAAAATGATAGTTCAAATAGGAAAATAATTCTAGACAAAATGATTCTAAACTTCAAAGTTTTCATTATCTTATGTATGACTGCGCTTTGGTTCTATAGGTGCTTCACCAATCTCATGGACTTTGTATATCATCATCACCTGATATTTCTTCATCAATTCTTAATGCTCTTTCTGTATATACACAGTTTTATTCCATTCTGGAATCAAATATTGCTCAACGGGTAAGTATTGTCCAATGCAAGTTGAATTATTCTTTCTCTATTTTGCTATTGTTTTTTCTGTTGTTGATGTTCCTGTGATGCTACTCAATTTTCTTTCCTCAAAACAGGATAATATCCTCAGTCTAATGAGGCATCTCTGTGACCCTTCAAGTACAATTAATTCTCTTGTTCTTTTTCTTTGGTTTTCTATTTAATATTTCTTCTACTTTGGATTTTCTTTTTTATTATAATTTGGAATCCTAGTCTGAAATTTTTTTTTTGTAAATTCAGCCAACTGTGGAGTTGATATAGGGAATACACAGTGTAGCCCAGAGAGATCCTTGGTATGTTACGTTATCACTTCATTTATCTTTAGAGAATTCCAAATAAATAGTTATTAAACTTTAAATGCTAATAC